>JAOYMZ010006279.1:0-22768 GCA_025802335.1 Pinguicula primuliflora | reverse complement strand
ATAGAGTCGGGTATCACGACGAAATTGGTCGTGCTAAGACCGAATGAATGAACAACGACTAGTCGCGTGAGACACGATATAATCCGTTCACTTTCACGCTCCCATTTTACAATGTAATGAGCGATTCAACTGTACATACTATACGGAAGTGTAAATCCCACAAGAAAATGCATGTCCCATCTCTCGATTTGAACGATAGTGCCATAAATCAGCTAGAACTCGGAATCAAACGCACCTTCAACAAATAAACCAGCTTAAAATGCACGCTTTTCATGCTGGGCCCATCGATGATCTCTCTCTCTTTTTCTCTGAATACGTTTTCGGACCAGTCGTTGAGCTGGGAAGGGTGAGGAATTTGAAAAACAAAATCGAAAAAAATTCAGATTTTTGATTTTCCGATCATCGTATTTCCGTACGGTCATAGATGAATTTGACAGGAATGAATGTGGTTAAGTTAACTGATTGTTTAGTAGTAACGGTTTAGTTATAAATTAAAATATATTTAATTTTTAATTTATTTTTAAAAATAAATAGTACATTTACAATTATTTTTCAAAAATAAATTTCTCTATTTTTTAAAATAACCCTTCAAATGGTTCAATGCATCAACTATCAACTTAAATCATCTTAATGCATCAATGCTTCAATGCTTCAATGCTTCAATGCATCTGTTAGTTTCTCTCTCCCGCATTTAAACGATGACCATTTATGTGTCTCAGTAAATAATTGAACTCAAAAGGCGGAGCTCGGTTCACATTTCCTTTTCGCGCCCTCCGGAGAAAAATTCCCCCAAAATTGAACCCTAAGATTCCCTCGCTCTTTCAATTCAGTGACTCTTGCAATTTCTCATGAATTGCATCGCCTTTTCTGCTGCTATTCGCCATATCCGTAATTGATTCGGCATCAGTTATTAATTTTCAGCCGCTTATTTGCTTTGACTCTGTATCTACAATGGGTTCTGAAGAAAATCTAACTGCAATCAAGGTACCCTTTTAGTATTGTTTTACCCCGTCTTGAAGTAGTTGGTGTTTGACTCGAATGAAGCTTTTGTGAGGTCAGGGCGCTAGAGTGCTTATGGTGGGAGCTGGAGGTATTGGCTGCGAGTTGCTGAAAACCCTCGCGCTATCTGGTTTTAGAGACATCCATATCGTGAGTATGGGCTTTCCATTTTTCGGGGGCCCTGTCGTTTTTTTTTGTGTGGTATACTGTTATGATTGTACCGGATTTTGTGCTTCCTTGTTGGAATTATCTAGGGTTTCATGCAGTGCATTTTTAGGCCAGCGTATTTTTTATTGCCTTTAATTGCGACGAAGTCCTCTATGCTTGTGTTTTTTTTTTTGATAACGCTCTATGCTCGTGTTTGTTGAGTTACTGGTCAGTTATGTCTATCTTATGGGAATGATGGAGATAGGAAATGGGGAGTTGCCAATTTTGAGTTCAATTTTTTTTCTTAGTTTGAACTTAGATTGTTAGCTACTTGTTTTAGCGTGTTTTAGTAGAATCTCTTGTATTGTGTCTCTTCATATTTTAGCGTGTTTCAAAATGCTTGAGCAGCTAGAATGTGATACTTGATATTTTAGCGTGTTTCAAATGCTTGAGCTGTGATACTCTGCTTCTTCTGCACGAAATGTTTTACTGTTTTAATCATCCCACTTTTATGTTGTTCGGCTAACACCCACTCTTTGTATATGTCGTGATTTTGAAGCTTAATGGACAGTTAAAGTTTTATATTTCTTTTATCTGTATTCCAGATTGACATGGATACTATAGAGGTTAGCAATCTAAACAGACAATTCTTGTTCCGACAATCACATGTTGGGCAATCCAAGTCTAAAGTAAGTAGACAACTCAACTTATTGGTTGACTGATATTTTATCTTGATCTTCTTCGCTAAGCGTTATCTGGGTTAATGTTCAAGCAGGTTGCTCGTGATGCAGTATTGAAGTTTAGGCCTCACATCAGTATTACACCGTACCATGCTAATGTGAAGGATCCTGGATTCAATGTTGATTTTTTCAAGCAGTTCAATGTTGTCTTGAATGGGCTAGACAATCTAGATGCCAGACGCCACGTTAACCGCCTTTGCTTGGCAGCTGGTGTGTCACTTATTGAAAGTGGCACCACTGGATTTCTGGGACAGGTGGTATCTTTTTGTAAGAATTTGTGGACATTTCTATTTAACTTTTGATACAATGAAATTATAATTCTCCACTACTCGGTTATCCTACTTATTCTTGAAGAAAACTGTACTGCTAAAAATTTATTTATGTGCATGCTATTATGATTTTTGAACAACCTGTTAGCTCTCTTTATATTGGAACTCAATTTTCTGAATCTTCTATAGTTTTGCTTTTGCAAGTCAGGTTACGGTTCACGTGAAGGATAAAACTGAATGTTATGAGTGCGAGCCCAAGCCAGCTCCCAAAACATACCCCGTGTGTACCATCACGAGTACTCCTTCAAAGGTATTTAGTTTTATTGCTTATCTCTTGTATTGTATGTATAACTGGTCTTCTAAATAACATACTTGATTTCTACTTTTTCCCTGCATTAGATTATGTATACAGCTCTTTCTAGATGGATTGCACATATATGTGCGGTTTAAGTGGATGTTACCTTAGTTGATGGACCCATGCACAACGTTATTTGTATTTGCCGTTTCTTGTATTTGCGTAGGTTGATGAACCCATGCTAACTACATTTATCGTGATATTGATGACCAAATTAATGCTATCATTTGAAATATAACCTGTTATACAGCTCTTTTAATTTTTAATGAATTCTATGCATCAAGTTGGTCTATTACTAATATCTGGTCATTTCGCATGTTAAATCGTAGTTTGTCCATTGCATCGTATGGGCCAAGGACCTACTCTTTGCAAAGTTATTTGGTGACAAGAATCAGGAAAATGATCTGAACGTGCGTTCTAGTGATTCTTCAAGTTCATCACAACATAGTCAAGATGTCTTTATGCTGAAAGATGATGAGGATATTGAACAATATGGAAGGAGAATCTTTGATCATGTTTTTGGCTATAATATTGAGTTAGCATTGTCAAATGAAGATACATGGAAGAATCGGAACAAGCCAAGGCCCATCTATTTCAAAGATTTAACTTCTGCTGAACCCATCCGTCAGAATGGAAATCAGTCAGTAGTTGCAGGTTCTTCCTCTCGTTCTGCAATGTTAGCTCTAGGCCTTAAAAATCCACAGGATGTTTGGAGTTTGAAGGAGAATTCGATGGTGTTTCTTGAGGCTCTGAGATTACTATTTTCAACACGAGAAAAGGTTTGGTAGTTTTCCTGGAAATCTCAGTATTTCTCAGTCGTATGTGTTGATATTTCATTCTTTCACTCCTTCCATTTCACAGGAAGTTGGTAACTTAACCTTTGATAAAGATGATCAGTTAGCTGTGGAGATCGTCACCGCTGCAGCAAATATCAGAGCTTCCTCGTTTGGGATCCCTTTGCATAGCCTTTTTCAAGCCAAAGGAATTGCTGGCAATATTGTGCATGCTGTTGCCACAACTAATGCCATTATTGCTGGATTGATTGTAATTGAGGCAATTAAAGTGTTGCGGAATGATATAAAAAATTGTAGGTCGGTCAGATTTCTCTACAGACTGAGGCTCCCATTTTGTTCTTTGCTTCCTATTCATGCTATTCTATATTTAAGAAACAAGAATCAACTGCATGCTTTTATCGAAGAGACACGCTTTTTTAAGTTTTTCTTGAATTTTATAATTCCTGATATTTATTCTTAACATCCTGTTCCTGCACGAAGCTATGCTGCTGGTATGAAATTTTTACCTTGACATATGATTTGCTTTTGTCTTATACTTTCATGCTCTGATGAATTCTCCCTCACCTTTTAGGATGACTTATTGCCTCGAGCATCCTTCAAGAAAGATGCTTCTTATGCCTGTTGTGCCGTTTGAGCCAAATAAATCATGCTACGTCTGCTCAGAGGTTGGTTGAGTTTCTGTTTTCCTCATATGTTTCTTGTTCTGTGCTATTTTCTTAGTTACGATGTGTTTTCGCTCTGGTAAAATATTTTCCATTAATCATCATTTATGTTTACGATAGACGCCATTGACACTCGAGATAAATTCACGCCGGTCCAAGTTGAGGGACCTTGTTAACAAGATTGTGAAAGCAAAGCTTGGTATGAATATGCCACTTATCATGCATGGTTCGACCCTCCTTTATGAGGTTGGTGATGATCTTGAGGAGGATGAGATCGCAAACTACGAAGCAAATCTCGAAAAGGTTGGTTTTCTCTTTCATCATCTATCCACCTGCATTTAAACCCTACTTGGGCTTAAAACATTATCTGCGCAGAATGTTCTCAGATTTTGCATGTCTGTTAGGTTCTATGCAATCTTCCTTCTCCAGTTATTGGTGGAACAATACTTACTATAGAGGATTTTCAACAAGAGCTAAAATGCAGCATCAACATTAAGGACAGGTTTGTTTCATTCCAACTTTCTTCCAAGCCACCTGCATTTCCTTTTTCTTCTCCTGCTCCTTTTCCCAGTTAGAGTGAATGGCTAGATGAAAGGGGTGTTTGCAAATTTTCGTGGAAAAGGAACTTTCATTAAAAAATGGAAAAATATTTTCAAAATGTCTTAAATTTAATATTTTAAATTTTTACAAAAATGTCACCGCCAAAATCATTCCAAAAGCAACCTTAGAGATGCTTCTGACTTTTAGCCTTTTTTTTGACTTCTCCACGCAAAAGTCAAAAGTCAAACAGCAAAAGTAGAATTCGCAAATACTATAAACTGACTTTTCAATTGTTAAAAGCCAAAATTTGCTTTTTAGAAAAGGTTGCAAACACCCACGAACAAACCCTATAGAAGCGTGTATGAACATATATTGTGTTAATCTTTCTCTCACATCCGTGCTATAGTGAGCTTTGCCTAATGATTTACAGGGAAGAATTTGATGAAGAGAAGGAACCTGATGGAATGGTCCTCTCTGGCTGGACACAACCTACAGCAACTGAAGACAACGGCAAAACAAATGTTAATATTGCTGTGAGCACGTCTGGTGTATCTGAAGAAGAAGAAGATTTGATAGAAGATGACATGATTGAAATTACAGAACCAGCTGGGAAGAAAAGGAAGTTATCTGATGCATCCGCTGCTTCTAGTTCGGATTTCTTATTAGTTGTTGAGGGTGCCAAAACTAGAAGGTCAGAAGACTTGGTCATGCTTGATGATGAGAACGATGAAAATGGCAAGAAGAATTGAAGAAAAGGGAACAATTGCTTCTTACTTCCCTGTGTAGTATTTTAGCTAGAGCCTCCCAACCCTAACCTGGGTAGAAGACGAAGAAAACAGCAATTCTTTTTGTGCCTTTATGTTCTTACTTAGGTGCTCTAGTTTCGAGCAGGAGCTCTAGAGTAAATTTGCTGCTGATTTTACCTGAGATGATTTCATCTTAGCACTTGTACCTCCTCTCTATCAAATATGTTTTTTTTTTGTGGTACTAAGGTTCGAAACCTTGAGTTCATATAACCACTCACATTCATATATACTCACACCATTAGATCAAGGTTATCTTGATTTTCTCTCACATATGTTTTTTTTTCTCTCTCAAATACCTAAGTAAGAACTTTTCCTTTTATTCACTTTTGCCAGAAATTTTCATCTACCTTGTATCCATATTAGTTAGGCATAATCCTTTTATTTTTGAGATCGGTCTCATCTCAAAAATGTAATTATTAACATTACAATAGTAGCTTAATGCTCAGGGCATAATAACTCGGCACTGTAAGATTTTCTTCACATTTGCTGCAGATGTAATGCAATGATTCAAACTGCTGAGGAGGTGTTCGTGTAGGTCGCCAAAATATTGCCTATGTGCTTAGCAGATTGCCCTCCGTCTGTTCGAATTTAATCTAAATGCTCAGTTACGGGCTTCTAGACTGTCTAGGTGTTCGGTAACCTCAATACGTCTAGGATTCGCCCATCAATTTTTCGAATAAGGGCTCGGATATAAGTTTTAACATTGTGCTATATTTGTTCGTAGAGGGGGCTGTTATGTGACACCAGTACTAACAAAGATTTTCTCCTCTCGAATAGCTCCCTCCCGAATAGCTGACCTTATATGCTGAACAATGTTCCTAGCCGTTGGATATCAACCGACGGTCAGGATGAAAAGGAGATTAATAAAAACCCAAAATCAAAACAGAGTAGGCCTCCATTCTTTTATTCTCCATTCTTCCCCGACCATAGATTTTCTCCTCCTGGACAGCTCCCTCCCGAATAGCTGATCTTATGTGCTGAACAATGTTCCTGGCCGACAGGCCAGAATGAAAAGGAGATTAATAAAAATCTAGCGAGTCAAAACCCTCCAAACCCGAAACATTTCATCAGCGGTTCTCCACCTTCTTCCTCCATTGATCCTCACGCCAATCACAGAATCAAAAGTTTGAAGCCAATCGAACACCCCAAACAATATCTACCCAAAAAGTTCCACCATTTTTGTTTGTAGATGAATGCGAGACAAATTCATGCCTGTAGTTATCTGGATTCTCGGGATTCGGATAACCAGTAGCATCCCGCCGAGAGCTAGAATCGCATTTCTGCATAACAATTTAATGAGCGCGGCGATGTGCCTCGAGATCGTTGGGGCGGAGGTAGGCCCCCGCCGCCTGCTTCACGAGGCGATTCCGGATGCATCTATCGGAATCTATTTCCCGACAATTTTTGGCCGGCAGGAGGTCCCGCAGAGGGCTGAATCAATGAGAAGCGGGAGTGATATATAATAACTCTAGATCCTTGGAAGGATCAGTGACTGTCGCGACGACGGTGGATGTGGCTATTGAGTTCCATCGGCGGATAATATGCTGTCCTTGGTGCTATTGTTTCGACGTCGTATGGATGTTGTTCGTGTTTGTGGCTGTCGGAGAAGCAGAGATTTTCTCCTCCCGAATAGCTCCCTCCCGAATAGCTGACCTTATGTGCTGAACAATGTTCCTGGCCGTCGGATATCATCCGACGGCCAGGATGAAAAGGAGATTAATAAAAACCCAAAATCAAAACAGAGCTGGCCTCCATTCTTTTACTCTCCATTCTTCTCCGACAGCCATGAACACGAACAACATTCATACGACGCCGAAACAGCAGCACCAAGGACAAAATATTATCTGCCGATGGAACTCAATAGCCACATCCACCGTCGCCGCGACGGTCACTGATCCTTCCAAGGATCTAGAGTTGTTATATATCACTCCCGCCTCTCATAGATACAGCTCTCTGCGCGACCTCCTGCCGGCCAAAAATTGTCGAAAAATAGATTCTGATAGATGCATCCGGAACTACCTCGTGAAGCAGGCGGCGTGGGCCTACCTCCGCCCCATGGTCTACCTCCACCCTAACGATCTCGAGGCACATCGCGGCTTTCATTGAATTGTTATCCAAAAATGCAATTCTGGCCCTCGACGGGATGCTACGGGTTATCCGAATCCCGGGAATCCAGATAACTACAGGCGTGAATTTGTCTCGCGTTCATCTACAAACAAAAATGGCAGAACTTTTTGGGTAGATATTGTTTGGGGTGTTCGATTGGCTTCAGACTTTTGATTCTTTGATTGGCGTGAGGATCAATGGAGGAAGAAGGTGGAAAAGCGGTGATAAAGGGTTTCGGGTTTGGAGGGTTTTGACCTGCTAGATTTTAATTAATCTCCTTTTCACCCTGGCTGTCGGATGATATCGGACGACCTGTAACAATCATCGGACGGCCTGAAATATTCATCCAACGGCGTGAGCTATTTGGGTCATCTATTTTTGTTAAAAACAAAAAATAAGTTATTATACTGGGCCCCAACTTCGATGGGCTATTTACATTTGGCCAGCCCTATGTAAAATTAATCTAGCAAAACTTGAAGAGGACGAAAGCTCGATTCGTTGCTGAGTGAAAGAATGGCTACCGAAGAAGACGTTGCTCGCCGGAAGTCAGCTGCGGCCGACTATCGGAAGAAGATCCTGTCTCACCAAGAATACGAAGCCAGAGTTCGAACTGGTATAGGAATTATTAACCCAGCTCTCATTTTGTATAGTCAAATAGTCTGATAGGGTTTTTGATAAATTTCTTGCTTGTTTTCTAGTGATCTTTGAATTGCGCGATTTAATGTCCTGGAGTTCCACTAACCTAAATTTGTTGATTATTTGCTAGAAGCGGTACATGTGTGGTTCGCATTGTCTGATATTATTTGGGGGCGATTGTTGAAACATATGGATTATGGTGTTGTAATTTATGTGTGCTGATTTCTTTTGGTCCAATTTGTTAGGCATTAAAATCTACTTACAAAAAAGAAGTTGATATTAGTTAATCCTAAGGTGTCTTTCAGTCTGATGTACTCTCTATCTGAGATTTTCATCTTCCTTTTATGAGAAAGGTTGTTTCCATAGTTTAACTATTGATTAAGGCAAGTGTCTGCAGTAATGGTACTGATCCAGTTTAATTCGTATGCAGAAGCACGATTCTCTAAAAGCAGTGACTCTGATATATGGTTTCCTGCTTCTATACATTTGGTGGTGTGATAAGTGTATTACAGTTTGTGGTTAAGATGACTATTACGATGGGCATGTTGTATGAAACACACTTCCTGTTAATTGTATAATGTTAAAGTTCTATATTCTAAATTAAATTGTTTGGTATTCTATAATTCCTTTCCTGGCGCACGCAAGGTATTCCTATCTATTTGCAGAGTGATGTAGACCCTCGTATTGAACATGATAAATAGGTTCATTGTAGCTATGGCTAATTGTAAAATACTATATGTATAGCACGAGAGACTTTAAAATCTGCAAAGAAGGAATATGCTAAGACAGAAGATGATTTGAAGTCACTCCAGAGTGTCGGACAGATCATTGGTGAAGTTCTCAGACCTCTGGATAATGAACGCTGTAAGATTTCTGTTTCCTTGACTCATTGTTGAGAAAAAAATCACATTATTTGTCATCAAGCAATTTGTCAGTAACAAATTGGATTTTGTCATTGATCAACGTGGGCAATTGGATGGCTAAAAATGGACTTTAAAAATTATGGATTTTATGAAAAAATCTCCTCATCTCGTTTAAGTGCAATTGCATTGAACATTCAATTACTTAATCCCTCCCCGCGTACTTCCAGATTTAAGTTTGGGAAGTTGATTCATGTGTTATTGGTAGATTAGTTGTTCTCTATCTTTTCTTGAATTTTATGATGTTTTACTATCTCAGTGATTGTCAAAGCAAGTAGTGGCCCGAGATATGTAGTGGGATGCCGCAGTAAAGTTGACAAAGAGAAACTGACTGCCGGAACTAGGGTTGTACTTGATATGACAACCCTGACAATCATGCGAGCCCTACCCCGTGAGGTATATTGATGCGTTTTGCTATTCTGCTTTAATCTTTAAAAAAATGATTTGCCATCATAATTTACTCCCATCTTTTACTGATGCCTAGTTGTTAATATATATTGCAGGTAGATCCTGTTGTTTATAATATGCTTCATGAAGACCCTGGAAATATAAGTTATTCTGCTGTGGGTGGGCTATCAGATCAAATAAGAGAACTTAGAGAATCTATTGAATTACCACTGATGAACCCTGAGCTCTTCTTGAGAGTCGGTATTAAGCCTCCCAAGGTAACATGATTCTTTAATCACTCTGTTTTCAATCTCCGATTTCTGTTTATTATATTCTAAAGCAATACTTTTGTAGGGTGTACTTCTCTATGGGCCTCCTGGAACAGGAAAGACTTTGTTGGCAAGAGCTATTGCCAGTAACATAGACGCCAGTTTCTTAAAGGTGGGAAAACTGATTGCATCTCATTAACTTCGCACCTTATAGGATTTGTATCACATGAAAAGTAAACATTGCAGGTAGTATCTAGTGCTATCATAGATAAATACATAGGCGAGAGTGCGAGGCTGATTAGGGAGATGTTCGGTTATGCACGTGATCACCAAGTAAGTAATGGAAGGTTCAATTCAATGTATTTATTGGTTTTGATTACATTGAAGAAAATTATTTTTGTTTCTATGTAGCCGTGCATCATATTTATGGATGAGATTGATGCCATTGGCGGGCGTCGTTTCAGTGAGGGCACAAGTGCTGATCGTGAAATTCAAAGGACACTCATGGAACTGCTAAACCAACTAGATGGGTTTGACCAGCTCGGGAAGGTGTTAGCCTGTTGAATTTTAATCTAAATTTAAAGAACTTAACTACAAGATATACTTGCTTGCCCATATTGTTATGTGTTCTGAAACTTTCAGGTTAAAATGATAATGGCAACCAATAGGCCAGATGTTTTAGACCCAGCACTTCTTCGCCCCGGTCGCTTGGACCGGAAAATAGAGATACCGTTGCCTAATGAACAGTCAAGAATGGAAATTCTCAAAATCCATGCCGCTGGAATAGCCAAGCATGGTGAAATTGACTACGAAGCTGTTGTCAAACTTGCTGAGGTGAGACCACAAGTGCTTTCATCATCTCTCGATGAGTAATTTGTTGAGCAAATTGCGTTAGTAAGCTGTGTTTTCTTCTTATGTAGGGATTCAATGGGGCGGATCTTCGGAATATCTGCACCGAGGCTGGAATGTCAGCCATTCGAGCAGAGAGAGATTACGTTATTCACGAAGATTTCATGAAGGTAAACATTGAAGCATCACTCTTCTATATTAACTCTACAGTTTTTTTCTCCTGCCGAATGATATGGTGCCGAATTCTAAACTGGATCGTTTGATCAAAATTCAACCGTTCAGATCAAAAGTGTTTTTAAGTGAATGTTAAATGAGTCATTTGATCTGATCTGTTGAATTTTGATCCCACAAGAATTCAGCACCATATTTATTTCAGTTATCTTCCTTTGAGAAGCTAATACTAAGTTTTACCCCAAAAATACTAGAGAAATGTTGGGGTGTATAAATTTTTTTTCAATGAAAATGAGAAATACTAATGTTCAATACATATTCCTCCAGGCTGTAAGGAAACTGAATGAAGCAAAGAAGCTTGAATCCACCGCGCATTATAGTGCTGATTTCGGGAAGGAATAGATCTGTGTTCACTTTCTTTCTCCGTGTTACTCAACTACATTGTATTGTATCATGTTACTGACACTTTCAAATGAGACATTTTATTCATATAAAACTTTCTTTATTGGTATTTTATTCATATAAAATCGACAACATCAAATCTGGAAATGGTCATATCGTACGGGGTTTCGTGGTTTTGAAATAGAACTAACTTAACAAGCACGTTCATACGTACAAATTATCATGTTGATCATTACGGCCATTGTAACGCCTCTATAGCTTCTTGATGAACTTTCTTGTCACCAGCTGCCACAACATTGAAACCTGCCAAAAAGATGAAAGAGAGCAAGGCTTGTTGGTGGGGCATGATAAAGAGTTTTTGGTAACCTATGGGTCTCATAGGGAGGGATTCATACACGACGATCCCCACGAATGAATTGGTTAAATTAGAGTCAAAGTTCTAGGCTGTAGTCCAAATAAGTTATTTTGAACCTGAATCCCGGTGGGATTTGAACCTGAATCCCAGTGGGATTTGAACCTGAATCGATTCAGGTTCTCCACGACAACCCACTTTTGGGTTGCCATGATAAAGAGTTAGAACTACTAGTTGTGGGTAATAATAAGCGTTACGAAAATCGTACTGGAAGCTTGTGCTTTAGAAGAAGGCTCCCATGAAAGTCGGTGGCCATGCCAATCGGTTATAACTCCACCTGCGCCTTCGATCACAGGGATCAAGGCGAAGAAATCATATGGCTGAAAAGAATATGTTCGACAGCAGACCATCAGTAAGGGATTTATATCGAAATTGATGGTTCCAAAGTTTCTGTAGTAAACTTGGTTTCTAGGGTGTATTGAATTAGTTCAACAAAGATGGCTGAAACTAACCTTGAGACCACATTCGACCACCAAGTCTACATAACCAGACGCTAACAGCGCGTACGCATAACAATCGCAGCCATATAATGGTGTTTTGACCTGTGAAATAATAGAATTCATAATGTTAGAGCACCTTCATCCATGTAAAGGTGACTCTTCAAAAGTATATGCAAGTCTGAGAAATTTTCTGGTCAATAATGTTGTGTCCTGATCTGAGTTATAAACGTAACCGTTGGATTTTGATCCTACGTTCACCATCATTTAGTGGCAGACGATCTGGACTGGAACATTTTTCATGCAAGTATATGGGTCAAGAACACACAAACTTTGATTCGGGTCAACAATCTTACGGTAAAGACAGTGATAATATACCTTTCTGCTCACTCGAGAGAAGGCTGCATCCGCGTCCCCCGTGAATAAATGAGGACTCGTTGTGTACCTGAAAGCGCACATTAGAAATGACCAATGACGAGATTTTCAAAGTAGAGTTAGAGGAATATACAAGTAGGCCTTCGAGAGTTGCGGACAGTTTCTTGCGGAGATCTCCTGTCCATTGAGAGTAGTTTTCCTCTCAGTTACTCCAATCCATCTTTCTCTGAGAACAGGTTGATCAATAATCCCAAGAATCTGGTTGAATGGAAAGAGAATAACAGTGAACAATGGCCTGAGTTTTATGCAGAAAGTAGAAGAGTAGATGAACTCTTACCGGGTTACCCTTGTATAATAGAGCAATCAGCGTCCCAAACACAGGTTTGCCTAGAAACAAACATTTTCAAACAGTTACTCAGCTGTAGGTCAGAACCTTAATCCTCGAGCGTTTGAGTTAATTCAGTCACATACCAGTGATGAAACTCTTGGTTCCATCTATTGGATCCAGCACCCAAACAAAGTCAGCAAAGTCTTCTTTACACCTCCATCCTTCCTCCTCTCCAAAACTGAAATTCACACCCTTAATTATTTAGCTGTCAAAACTAAACAAGATTCATAACGCGTAATACATGTCCTAAAATCATACACGATAAGTAAAATCATAGAACAGTTCACACATACATAATACATGTCCTAAAATCATACACGATAAGTAGCATTTACAAATGTTTTGAAACTATTCCTATGCACACACACAAAAACACATATAAATCTGATATTCAGAGAGAACATATAGTTGCTTCATCAAGGTTTCCGTGCTTCAGCTCAGGTAAGAGTAAGAGAAGTTAAACCGCATAAAGAAAAGAAGAGTAAAAAATGCTTTAAGCCTAATCCGAGTGTAAATTTAAAAGAAAAAAACTAAAACAAAAAGTTCATGATAGCATGTTCTTACATAGCATGAGAAGGAAAGCTCTGTTGTATGATCTTTACCATAGCCTCCTCCGCTGCCTGATCGGCGATCGTCACCGGACCTAATCACACCTCAATAGCATAAATCATCCAACACTAAAAAACAAACAAAGGCAAACCGAAAAAAAGCTTACTCAAATCCTCCTTATCAATAATGTCGAAGCTCTTGCGGAAGTACTGTCGAATTACGCCGCCGGCAGCGTCTGCTAGCTGATTGCCTACCTCCACGAACCGATCGAGGTTGGTATCCTCCAATCCCGCAGCGGCGACTGCCTGATTGATCCAGCTATTGCCATTACAAACGGAAGAGCTCAGCGAATCCATACAAATCGACCTCGATCGAATCAAACCAAAACCCGGAGGAGAGAAACGATACTGAGGAAAACGAAGAGGAGATGCGAGATTCGGATATTTGCACAGGGTTGGAGAGGGAGAATTCAAGCTCATCTGCATCGATTGAGTGTGCATTTCGCTTGTTTAAATAGGCGGGAAAAAAAAATCAATAGGAGAGGAGGGGAGCTACGTCACCACACAGAAGCTGAGAGCGTGAGATGTGATGTTGGATATAAAGAGAGCGAGGAGCTTTTGCTCTTTTGTTTGCGAGTAGTGGATTGTGGTGTGGAGATAGAAATTGGAATAGTACAGAAAGGGCTGAGTGGAAGTCGGGGTGTTTCCCACACTGGGATCGCGGGCCGGATCATATAACGTGGGATCATGGACACGAACCACGCCCACCGGCGGAACTAGCAGCGCGGGCCTGTGCTACTATTGAGTTTTTCAAAAAAAGTAATAGGTTCGAATTGGACCCGTCCCGTTAGTCCGACTCAAATATGGACCAGGTTCGCCATTGACCACACCGAATAAAAATTTATAACTGTTTTCAAAATTATTTCCAACATGAAAATTCTGGAATTGGTTATGAAGTTTAATTTCGATGATTGAAGTTTTCAAAAAAAAAATACACATAATTTTGTGGCAAAATGATAGGTATACAATTTTTAACACAAAATTATGTGTACTATTTTTCATATACTTATGATCATTAAAATCAAAATTTGTCATCGATCACAGAATCTTAATGTTGAGATGATTCAAAAATTAGTCTCACGTTTAAATTTTGACGATCGAAGGTACCATTTAAATTGAATTAATTTAAAACTCATTTGTTCAAGAGTTTTAATTTTTTCGCGACGGAGTCGCCAAAGTCAAAATTTGTGATATGTTCTTGAATTATCTTCACACAAGGATTCTGAAATTATAAATGAATTTTTGATTCAAACAATCATAAGTTAAGAAAAAAATATACATAATTCTGTGTCAAAACCTATTCTTGTGTGATGTGAAAAAATGAGTGAAAGTCGAATTACTTAATAATTATAAAGAGATGGATTTTGATTCATACGACGAAATCACTAATCATCTCACAATTGGTGTGTGTCTGTGGTGTACACTCACATGAACGGGTGGGTTAGTTATGTGATTCGTCGTATGAATCAAAGCCACAAGACTCAATAGTGGTAGCTTTTTTTGTGATTATTAATTGTGTCTTTGACTTTCTCATTTTTGTACTTGTATCATCCATTTAAAGAGACCGACATCTACATAGAGAAAAATTAGTATGAGAAAGTCGTCTTGACGATTCATTGTTTGTACTATTTTGCTAGGTGCAACAGCCGACAACGTTGTTATTAAATACGATTCTCTTGATTTCATAATTTGGTATTAAACCTGAACTTGAATTCAAAAATTTTTATTTTGAGATTTTGAAACCCGAAAAGGTGATTGTGTGTTTCTCACCCTCTTTGGGCTAGCAAAATACAAGTCAATACTCTTCGTTTAATTTATGACTTTTAACTATATGTGACTTCCTCAGTTTTGTAGTTGCATCATCATTTTCAGTAGAGAAGGATTACTATGATCTGTGACGATATAGTTTACCCTATTTTGCTAGGTGCAACAAGTACAGATTTGTCGTCTATCGACTGATTGCTTACTATTACCGATAGACCGATGGTCGGTAACGGGAAAATGATACTATTATCGTTATCGTTGAAGTTCGGCAACCGATACCGATGTAACAGTAACCAACCATAGTTTGTAACAGTAACCAATCTCACAAAGAGGGGAATGGGAGGGCAATGTGTGGTGGTGGTGTTGGGTGTGGAGAAGGAGGCTAAGGGAGTGGGAGATGGAGGAACTAGAGGATCTAATTGAACTGCTTTCTAACTTTGTTCTATTACATACATGGTGCTGCAGGGAGACGACCTCTGGAAAGTATAAAGTGAGGAATGAATGTAAGCTCATTGAAGATCAAGTACCTGAGCCGTATGATGAAGGAACTGCTGGGCTGCTGGCACAAATGTGGAACAAATATGTGTCGGGGAAAGTTAGCATTTTTGGATGGCACCTTTGTCTCAACCATTTACCGTCCTTTGACAACCTTCAACGTAGGAGAATCATCGCCCAAGTCACTGAGATCAAATGTAAAAGGTGTGAGGATGCACAGGAGACGGTGGAACACATCTTTGGGAGCTGCAAACAATCACTGGAGGTCTGGGACCATGTCTCTCAATGGCTAAACATCCATGTGTTGGCATATGGGTACTTGTTGCAGACTTTTGAACACCACAAACCGAACAGTGTGGAACTAAAGGTTTGGAGGGCTATTTGGATGGCGACCAATTGGCATTTATGGTTATCCAGGAATGAGCTTCACTTTAAAGGTAATAAACCAATTGCAGGTCACATTTTACGCGGTGTACAAGCCACAATGTGGAGGTGGGTAAAAGCTAAACATGGCAGGTCATTCTTGTATGGTATCGGACAGTGGGTGTTGAACCCGATTGACTGCATAATAGGAGGCTCTCCCACGATTCCATAGCTGATCATACGCTGTGCTTTAGATGTGTTTTGGTTTGTTTTGAATGAAAGCAGGGTGGCAACCAAACTGGGCAGACTGTTATGCAACGATACTGTTGCTGAGATTTAGTTTAAGCACTGGCACAGATAAGGGTTCCAATAGATTATTTTTGCTGGCACAAAAGAACTCATTTTGTGTTACACAGGTGCATCTTGGTGTGGGCGCTACACTGTTACTACACAATGGATGTAAAGACGGATAAAATGGACAACTCTAGGAAATGCATCCAATGGCCAAATAGCTGATTATCATTTCCTTGTATATGGCGTTTGTAGAATGGGCTTATGATTAGGTAGTGGAACATGGACATGGTTGATATTGGTGAACTCTGTAATACAGACTTAATAGTGGCCGTATACGGGGTGAAACGTTTTAATTAATTCCATTTTGGTTATAAAAATTTCGCTTAACCAAAAAAATACAGTAACCAACCATATTCAATTCAAGACTCGATAGTCGTTCATCTACGACCTACTTGGCAGAGCTGTTTCTATAACAATTAATTATTTCTATTTTTGTGGGTTTTATAATCGTTTAATTTATTTTGACCAATATAAAAAGATTACTATGATCCATCCAGGAATTTTATGCATATCACTTGCTTGTTGGACAAGTGGTATGGTGTTGGACAAAATATCTGAACCATCGAATATTAGATCGACGGTACAGATCAAAGACTCTTGAAAAAGAGTCACGTGCTTGTTCACTAATCAGATCCGACCGATAACCCAAGTCTGGTTCATCTCTCTCACTTCGTCTACAGAGGTTTACCTTCCTCTCTTCTCTCTCCCAATTCATCAGCATCTCTCCCAATTCGCAGACCAGTAAACTCGAGCATGATAACCGAGCTCTCGGGATGAAGGTGGAGGTCCAACAAGGGACCACAATGTTGGAGGTAGCAGAAGGCGAGAACCTTGCGCGCTGAGATCCCTATACGCTTTTATACCTCTCTACGCCATCCATGAACTGTATGAGGCTGGCAAGACAACGGAGTAAGGGACTTGAAGTGCAGCGTGCTGGCAGATAAAAGCCCAAATATCAGTGGGCCGACGGAATCGAAAGATTAGATGAATCACTCTGATACAAGAAGCATTTAAGGAGCAGGCTCAATGTCCGGTTCGGCGGCGGACGGTGGTGGGGATGTGATAGTTGGCGACGATGTCAGCAGTCGTGAGTGAGTGTAATGAAATACAGTGCCAGTGCACTGCAATTCAATGCCAAAGGCGAAGCTTTCCCCTTCTATTTATTTTTTTAGCAAAGCAATAATAATTTATATAATAGTTAAGTGTAATGGGACTTATTAAAGAATCAGCATCGTAGCTACAGTAATCTTCAGGACCTCCGGCTGATGGGTCAGAGAGAAGGCTCCAGTTCCTGATCTTCGCCTTCTTCATCTGCAAAGTTCGACCAGAAGAGGGAAAAAGAGTAAGGAAAAGTAATGGAATCAGTATTGCTCTATTTTTCTTCGACAAAATGGGCGTACTGGGGAGAGATATTCTGGTGAATTAGACAAGATGCAGACGAAGTGGGAAGGAGAAGAGACGAAGTCTGCAGGCCAAGTGGGTGGGATGAAAGAGATTCGGGTTATTGTTGGATTCGATTAGTGAACAAGCACGTGACTCTTTTTCAAGAGTGTTTTGATCTTGACCGTAGATCTAATATTCAACGGTTCAGATAATTTTGTCCAACACCATACCACTTGTCCAACAAGCAAGTGCTACGCATTAGAAAATTTTTGATGATCCATCTCAATGTAGAAGTAGATTTGACTTTTCAATAATGCCATCAAGTAAACACTAAAAAGTCATGAGTATTAAGTGTTAATGTGTTTTATTTTTGTTACATTTTTGTCCAATTCTACTAGGTGCAACAACCTAAACAATTTTTGTTAAATACAATTTTATGATTTCATAATTTTTTTATATAGGTGAGTATTCAAGTTCCGTGTTTGAATTTTGCTTAACCCGAAACCCGCATTCAAAAACTTCCATTTAGGATTTTGGAAGCAGGACGCTTCATATGGTCAGTCTTTGGGTGGTCAGTATTCCTTTCGGGTGGTCAATATTCCCTTCGAGTGGATAATTTTTGCGTAGCACCATCCGATTTCGAAATTGATCACATAATTGGAAAGCTTATACATTGGAGATAAAAATCTCCATATTCCGGTACGATCCCGACAACTTTATAACCGTTTAATTTAGTTTCATATTTTTCCATAGGTTATGTAGTCCTAAATAGGATTTTCGAAATTTCCGGCGACGAAGTCGCCGGAACCATACCGGAATATGAGGATTTTCATCTCCAATGTATAAGTTTTCCAATTATACGATTAATTTCGAAAATGGATGGTGTCACGTAAAAATTGCCCATCCGAAGGGAATACTAACAACCCGAAGACTGACCATATGAAGCATTTCCTTGGAAGTATATAAATAGATTTAAGATATACAACCATTAACCCTTACAAAACTTAACACATAAACCCGCATCAATGGGTTTAAACTCAAAATTAACTCTACAAAACAATACATTTGGATTGCCAAAATCAAATTAGTTATAACGACTTCGTGAGTAAAATTCAATTTACCCCCTTGTGGTTTAGCCAAAATTCAATTTACCCCCTCGTGGTTTCAAAAATGCAATTTACCTCCTTGCGGTTTAGAAAAAATGCAATTTACCTCCAACGATATTTATTGAAAAAGACTATTTTACCAATAATGATATTTATGATTATTAATTTTTTTGAAAAGTATCATTTTAGCATAAAAAAGTAAATTAGGAAATCTAAAAAAATATTTTATGATATAATTTAAAAACTAAACTTATTATAAAAGTAATTTAAAAAATAAAAAGCATAAAAAATACAAAAAACGTTAAAAAGTCATAACATTGCAAATAAAAAAAGTACACATGAATATAAAACAGTCTTAATATAACATTAAAAAAGTTACAAATTTACTGAAATATTTAAAAAAATTAAACAAATAAAAAAAATTTCAATAGCAAGTTACATAATATATTATGCTTGTACTATATTTTTCCTGATTTTTAAATTTTTGTACTAATTTTTCAGTGATTATATGAAATATTTGCAGCAAATTATATATAATAATTCATATTTATTTCATCTGTTTTTTTAAATTATTGATTTTTTTAATATTCATTATTTTTTAGTTTTAGCTTATTTTAAATAATACATATTGTTTTAAGAAATGCATATTTGATTTTATTTATTTTTTTATCTTGTTTTTATTGGTTTTAGTAAACTTCAAATTTATTTATTTTTAATTTGCAAATGAGGGTATTTTAGTTATTTTTGTAATAATTTTAAATAAACTATAAGGAGGTAAATTGCATTTTTAAAATCACGAGAGAATAAATTAAATTTTGGCCGAATCACAAGGGGATAATTTGGATTTTACTCCGACTTCATTGGCATAAAATACTTAAATATATGTTTAATGTATATAACCCCTACCAAGTAATATATTTCAATCGACAAAATAAAAATATAATATTGATTTCTAAATTGATTCCGAAATTAATGCTATATTTTTTTTCGACAACCTAATTTATTTTTAAAATATAAGTGATTTGAAATGTAGAAAAATTAAAAATATATTAAAAATTAAAAATAATAAAAAAAAAGGTCAATGGGGCTAGTCCATCCGGGACATCTCACACTTTTTAATTTTAAGTACATGCCACATGCTTAAAAGTAGTGGTCAAGTTGTCAACCGTAAATAATTTATTAAAAAATATAATTAATACATAACCAATATAGTCGACGAAAAATTAATATAAAACTTATAACTTTTAAACCCTCATTATAAGATTTGTAACAAAATTAATTAATAATTGATTCATTTATTATTAATTAATAATTGATTAATTAATTATTAATTAATAATTGATTAATTAATTATTAATTAATTTTGTAATGCTTTTTTAATAAGATCAGAATTTTTAGCATTATTGTTTTTTTGGTAGGTAAGTATTTTATTTTTATTAATATAAATTCTCCGACAGGAGATATTGTACATTGACTATATCATTATCAAACATAAATCTCCTGATCACCCACTAGAACGTAGCAGAATTAGTTTATTCTACTCTCAACATCCTTTTTGCTCATCTGCACCAATGTTTTCAAGTGAGAGATATTCAGATTAACTCTCAGCAAATTGCCTAATTGAATTGTAGCACTTGCTTCTGCTCTTAAGTCAGCTTCAGTTCTCGAAATATGTGGCATAACTAATAGTTCACCCGGCGCATCCTTTGAAACTCCCGCAATAGTAGGCTTCTGAATTTGAGACTTTCCTTTGCGCTTCACCCTTAGTATTTCCGCCCTCATGCGCCTGTTTTCCCTAGAGCCAAGCAGACTCAAAAATCTTGATAATGGGCTAGACGATATAGCAATGGGCCGAGTATGATGTTTCAATGTATTGCTCAATACTCTTGCTCCCAATGATATTAAGTCGTCCTTTACATGTGGACGAGACAATAGCATTATTGTTATTGTTTATGGTGGGAGAGATGCGGGTGAAGACGGTGGAAGGATAAGCAGCTCCTACATGTCGATGAGGACGACACACGGGTGCGAGAATACGGCTAAGAATCGGCTGGCTGCCATGTAAGTAGGGGTGGGCATTCGGAAGAAAAATTCGGAATTCGGAAGAATTCGAAATCCTTTCCGAAATTATTTTGGAAGCCAAATCGGAAGAAAAATTCAGAAATCGGTCACAATTTAAAATTTCGAAATTCGGAATGCACTGTATTTCGAAATTCGGAATCCAAATGCTCACCCCTACATGTAAGACATATATGAGATCGTCAGCTCTGAGACCGGGCTAGCATGAAAAAAATGAAATTGAGATTTGATTTGTTTGATGTGAAGTTCTTAAAATCGTTGTATTTTCTAACATTTAATGATAATATTTCTTCGCATATATACACTATGGTCCAACATAATTTGGTCTATTATTAACGTTAATCATCAATTAAAAGCAAATATATGGGATCAAATACTCTATGCTACCTTGTGGTTCCGGCGACTCTGTCGTCGATAATTTTTAAAATCCTATACGAAAAATGATTTTCAAAATTATTGGCTATGAAGTAATTGGAATCACACCATAAATTGGTTTTTATATTTCATAGTTTTAATTTTAACAGGATAATATATCAAAATTTTGTTGTCCAAAAAAAAAAGTGTCTGAATGGAGAAAATCTGTGTAATTCTAAAATGCCATATGCAAGTGATTCAAGGAGAAGTTTAAGGAAGATGTTACTTGATCTTATTAAAACAAGTACAAGTTAGATCCACTTTAGTACCACATTTTTTTTATAAATTAATTTATAGTTCTTCCTACAATATGCGTAGGATTTGTTAGCTAGCGAATAATTAAGGGGAAGATTTAAATTGATCTTCCCCAATATACTCCCGGGATTAGTATCCCATAATCCCAGCATTTGTGGAAACCGCGTGTGTGATTACTAAGCCATGTATGGATAGAAGTGTGATAATAGGTGTAGTGTAGTCTATATATTTGTACATGTTGAAGTGAATATACATATTGAATAGAAGAGAAAACTTCCTCAAAACCCTTCTCTCGTTACTTTCATCATGGTATCAGAGCTAGGGATGATCCCTGTTTTTCGTCATCTATCAGAGAAGGGACGATGTCAGATTCTGAGTGAACAATTAAAACACTCATGGAGAAAAAGGATGACCAATTGGTCACGGCCGAGAGACAGTCAGGACAATCCAATGGAGGCTACAAGGCGAACGTAGTCCTTGATGTCCTGTTGGATAACCAGAATTACACTATGTGGAAGAGATGCATCGAGATGGCAATAGGTGGTCGGGAGCGAATCCATCACACCACGGGGGAACCCTCGCCACCAAAGGAAGGCGAACTCGGATACCAAGTGTGGTGGGAAAGAGACCTGCAAGTATACGAATGGATCACCAAGAATATTGATCGGAGTATCAGGAGGCAATACATGAATTTTCCGACAGCAAAAGAGCAATGGAAGGGGCTAGCAAAGACCTACCAGTCAAGTGAAGATAATCTACAGATATATGCGCTTACCATCCGAGCCGATAATTTGAAGCAAGGAGAGATGGAGATTGAAGACTATTACAGTCAGGCCAAAAACTCGTGGATGGAAGTGGACAGACGACGTCCAAATTCCATGACCGATCCTGAAGACATATTGCGATTCAATGCACTGCAAGAAGAACACTGGTTGTTCAAACTTCTATCAGGTCTGGATGATGTGTTTGATGATATTGTGCGGGTCTGACCCTTCAGCAACTGGGCACTCGAGCAGGGAGCGGTTTGACGACTGAACCGAATGCTGAACATCCAACCCGGACCGTTGGGGATCTCAATTATGGCCACCAGGCCCGCAGCGGCTCAATCGAAACCCCCAAAGGCCCGCAACACCATACCCTCCGACGGCCACCAGTTCCTTATACCCACGCAGCTGTTTTGAAAATAGGACCGATAGAGCCAAACTGCAGCTAATAATTTGCAGGAAATAATACTGAAGATAAATAGGACACACAGATTTACGTGGAAAACCCCTAAATAAATC
>JAOYMZ010006268.1:0-22769 GCA_025802335.1 Pinguicula primuliflora | reverse complement strand
AGATTATATTATGTTTTGTTCGTCATTTTCTTCATGCACAAATTTTAAAACCAGTATTACCTTGAGTTGGTTTTCTTACTGAGCGTTAAGCTCACCCCTACATCCAACATTTTCAGATTTCAGGTGTGGTTGAGCTTGCCGTAGCCGGATGAGCGGATGAGATGCTGTTTTCCTTGCTTATTGATTAATGCTGCATCTAAGACTCATTTTGTATGTTATGTTAGTTAGTTTTCCTGTATAGAGGATGATTGATTCCCTCCAATAGACGTGGTGAATGTGGAATGTCATGACTATTCATTTGAAAAAAAAAGACTAGAGTTATCTATATTGTAAAAAAAAAATGGGGATGTTACAACAATCCTATCGTTTATCTGCTCAGCTAGCCTTTCAGGATTGTGTGATTTGTCAAACCTTGCAAAACCAAAACGTTTACCATTAAGCCCCAATTTGGTAGCTATGTAAACGTCGAACAAGCTTCCATAGCCTTTAAAGACTGCTGCCATCTTTGGTGCGTCCCATCCCATAGCCTGTAAACGTTTATCTGTAGTACTTCTGCACAAAACAAACTGTGGACAGTAATGTGATATCAAATTCGTTTAATAAAAGATAAATCCACACATTGTATAATCGTCTTAAAATGATATATCAAATCGATGCTACTCCGAAACAGTACCTCACAAGGTCAATTTTTTCGATGGTACAAAAGAATCTGAATCTGCACAGCACCTGCAGTCACAGTTCTACACTCATCATATACAATGAATTCAGACTTGAACCCGTCTAAATTCAAACCAGGTCTCATAATGGTTGAAGAGCAAACTATCATGGATGTGCTTCCCCATATACTCCAGGCTTAAACTATACAACCTTTTTGTGCACTCTTCACCTCCCAGACGAGAGCAGAACTTCACATTATGAGAGATGAACAGTCTTCCTTCAAGAGGATTCAGTTTATTGGCTAACTGCTTCACAGCGACCCAAACGAGTTTGTCGGGTACATGAAGAAAAACCGCGCTAGAATATATCAAGTTGTATGTAGTACCAGAGTTCAACTTACTGAAGTCCATATCTTCACCTCTTACGATTAACGGACGCTTGGATAACAAGCCTTGAGAGGGAATTTCGTAACGGAGAGCAGCCATTAGGGAAAGCTCATCTTTTTCGACGCAATTGTAATGCCCCGGTTGTAAATACCGGATGAAATGCAAGCCAACACGGAGAGAGCCACATCCAATCTCAAGAACTCTAGAATCAGGAGTTAGATGGACGGACTCGGCAAGAAATTCAAATACGTCTCGCCCGCCGGCCCAGGGCTCCCCGTAATAGCTGTGGTGCTCTTCAACGAGCAGTTCACCTGGGCAGGGAAGAGCAGTGTGATTTTTTGCTCCTTCTCCTTCATAATGTGCTATTCCTTTGAAGACCTTAAAATCTTGCAGCTGCTGTTCACGAGTGCGAGGGTTTATGCCCTTGCGTGGCACATTCTCCTGCATGTGCAGTCCGTTGGCTTCAATCTGTTCTATTAGCCAGTGTATGTCATCTGCAGAGGTCGAGAAATGCTTTCCCCCTGTAATTCTGCTATCGGATTGAGCTGATGACGCGCAAGAGCATTGAGGAGAGGAGAATGAGAGCGTAAACAGCAAGAAGGAGACGAGAACTGCAGCAGTAACCACTGAGAGAATGAGGGCAGGAACTGAAATCACGATTCCCTTCGATGGAAGGTGTGACATTGGGAGATTGAGCGAATCTGAGGTTGCTTCAAGGATTTGTCTCAAACTGAGGAAGCTTAGATGGCAGAAATTGAATGCTTTTCGGCAATCTCATAATTCCCTACAGAAAGAGAATAATCATTCTCAGAAAACTGACAATCCTGTAACAAAACATGGAATACCAAGAAAAAGAACAATTTTGAAATGCAAATCCAACCAACTTTCATGATATGAATATTATATCTTCAATGATGCAAGCTATCTCCTCAGGTGCTACTAGTAGAATATCATGGACAAGAGTATCTTAATTGGTTATACATATTTAGTGCTCTTTATCAAGCGACATTGCAATGACATATTCAACGCCAAATGATAACATCAAACTACGAATGCATACAAAACAAGAAACATCAACAGAATCCTACTAGAGACATTCAAACATGATGTAACCCCAAAGAACAATCCCTATTCTGCATACAATTTTCCTGATACTCAGCCACTGTACTGACGGCATGATGCCACAGATAACATAATGATTACATCCCATATACTCAAATTTATCAAAATCACAAAATTTTATAGGTATGAAGCCATAATAGAGGAAGGACGAGTCACAAATGAAATGCAGTATACAGGTAGGATGAAAAAGGATGCCTATTTGATGCCATCATTCATTCACATATATAAACTATATTCTAACAAAAAAAAAACTATATCTGACAACATAAGAAGTCAGGTGAGCATATCGAAGGCCGTGACAGGTCAAAAACAAGTAGATTATATTGTAAATCTACATCAAAAGGAGGAGCTCATTTAATTTGTGAGTAGTGTATAGAATATAATGAGTAATTGTATCAATGACAGAGAAAATACTTAAGATCATTCTAATCTTATCACGTTCTCCCGGATATCAAGTATACTGCAAATCATTTACAAAAACAAAAGTATACAGAAAATCAGTCAAGTAAACTTAGATTTGATTCGGGTTAATCAAAGTAAAAATAAATTGGGGAAAATTGGATTGGTGTAATCAATTCAAAATTAGTATTACCAAGGACGCCGGCGGCGAGCGGGGGAGTCTGAAGACAGGTTTTGCAAAATCAATGGAACAAATATAAGAGCTCGAAATCTACTACAATAGGGAACGGGCATCGGAGCATGGTGCCGTGATCCTCATCTATGCCTCTGATTCCAGCTGAAAATGTTGTGCAAATGGAGAAATTTTGGAGACGGCGAAGTTTGCAGGGGGATGGTTCAGACTGGCGTCTTCTCAATGGGGAAATTAGAATAGAATCGTGTTCCTCAATTCGTCTGGAAAATTAGAATTGGGCTGATTGTCTATAAAAGAAATTTTAAGGGTAACAATAAAGAGAACTTAAAACCCAAACATTCGGGATGAAATTTTTTTTAACCGTATAATAGTAAATAAATGATCACGCTTACAAATTATAAAATTTAAGATATCACGTTTTTTATCGTTGTTGCACAAATGAAAGTTCCCCCGATGAAAATGCCGGGGAGGGGAAGGACAATATCTAATCTAAGCCACAATAGGAGTAGGTAGCCAGGCATCAAGTCTAGCTTCATCCCACCACCCTATTTCAGGACAAGAATCAGAGACTTTGAGGTTGACATCCTGTTCAAGGATTGCAAGGAGTGAAAGGGTTGATAAGGGGAAGTCAAAGGAAAGTTCAAAAATGCTATACGGCACCCAGAAATGACACCTCCAATGCACTGATTTCACACACGCACTGATTTCACACACGCACTCATTGCACACACGCACACACACACCAAGGGAAGCCAGCTATCCTTCCAAAAGGATATTATGAGCTCATTCCCAAACATCCATTTTGTGCACTATTGAACTATAGGGAAAAAGACGAATTTATTTCCAGATTCTAGATCCCGTGGGAGTAGAAAGTTGTTGGGCAGGATCAGATCTAGAGAAATTATCCTTGGTTGACCTCCTTCTATAGTTTGTCCGGTCGTGAAAAGAGTCCCAATATAAGTTTGAGGAGGAATCATTTTTTTTTCGTACAATGGAAGGCAACGGCCGTGAACTGAAAAGAAAAAACTCGAGACAGACCCCCTCAAGGTGGGTAGAAGATCTCGGTGGTTATTGCCTCAGGTACAACATCCACACCATATGCAGCCACTCCTCCATGGCCCAGGGTGATTTTGTGGACTGAGAATACTCATGAAGTGATTGCCCCTTCTGCCTGTCGCTGGATTGCGGACTGAACAGACCGTGAGAGATGCGGTGCAGCACCTAACTCAACCCTCCCATCCGCCCCCCATGCGTGCAGGAGGTGAGTTTGAACCTTGTCATCCCTCCCCCCGGTGTAACGAGGCGACGCTGGAGCTTGATGTGTCACCTATCTCCTGAGCAGCGACTCGCAATGAAGATGGATCCGAGTATGACGACTGAGGAACCCTTTCTATAATCCGAATGTGTAGCGAGGAGGCACTCAGACCAGCTTTAGCGAGACCATCGGCTATCTGATTGTGCCCACGCTCGATATGATGTATCTCCACAACATTGTAGCTTACCATTAAATCCTAGATAACGTGGATCAGTCGGGAGGTCAGGAGGTCTTCTGAGCGCCCAGATATCCGATCAATCACCTCTCTACTCTCCGACAGTACATGAATCAGCTGCAATTGCAAGGATCGAGGCAGTATCACCCGTGGTGAATTGCCCATAATTCGGCTGTTATGACCAGACACATGCCCAAACGGGCGGCAAAACCTTTGCACCAGGCTGAATTAGAGTCCAGAATAACTCCTCCACATGCTGCAACACCGAGTTTGGAGTTAATAGTTGCATCCACTGTGACTGTGTAGTAACCTCGTGGCTTAAGTATGTCATGTCACCCCTGTGGCCGGGACACTCCATAATGTGAGGACGGCCATGTCTTCTGTCGTAGTTTTTGCTGCAAGAAATAGGACCGTGTCTCCTTGAAGGAAGCTTTAATAGAGTGAGTAAGTCCGGCCTCCAAAATGGACTTGTCCTGGAAGAGTTCTTCATTTCGGTTGATCCACAGTTTCCAGCACGTTGTAGCAAAAAGGTCTTGCCAAATGGGGGAAGGGTTGACAACAATTAGAACATCAATTAGCTAATCAAAACAAGAAGTGGTAAGGAAGAAGGAAGAAGGTACATCCCTGTGAACACCAAGCCATATAAGTTTGCTTCTAGGACAGTCTCTCAATAGGTGAAACACAGTCTCCGGTGCATGGCACACATGATAATTTGGGAGCTCAGCCACTCTCCACCAAAAATGGGTTTCATCGTCCACATAGCATCATTCAAGCCCCTCCAGAGGAAGACCCTGATCCTTTCTTGTACCCTGAGAGACCAAATCACCTTCCAAATGCCTGCCATGTCATCTGGGTTGCCTAGATAGATGTTGGCTAGAGCCGATGAGCAAGAGAACGTGTCCTTTCGTGAGAAGATCCAAGACCTCCTGTCCTCACCGGCTTCCAGTAGGGGAGGCAAAATTCTTAGTATCCGAGCCATATTCTTACAGCCTGAGGATCTAAACATACTAGTTTCCACAATATCATTATCTTCTGCCAGAGTATCCTCCGCTAACTCGAAGGATTGTATTTCCAGTAATGCACTCTTCTTAATCATGTCATCATCAAAGTTTTATGTCTGTTGGATTCTCCATATGTGTGCCTTCAATTTTCTGCAGTATTATATAGTGGGTCCTAATAGAGATTTGATTCAAATATGTCCATCCTCATTTTTTCTAGCGCCATTGGAGTTAGATCCATGATCTGTTGCAACTGAAAAGGATTTGATCTCATCATACCTTCTTGTTCCACCGGTGATCCAGGGCTATGTAGAGTTGTTGCATAGTGGTTATCTCGCAGACTTATGTTTGAATTGAATAGGTCCTGCTTCTCCTGGTTTGCAAGAAATCTGTTATCATTTGACATTGTGTATGGCCTATGACCATGGAGAGGATGTTGGCTGGCAAGTGTTGAAGTAAAGCCACCTATAGTCCGTATATTAATCTTTGGTTGAGTTGATTTATCATGTCGGGTATGTTCCTTTCTCCTTTATTTATACATCATATCCGAACTTTGTTCATATATCACTTTGACTCTTTGAGCTTCCATATTTCCTTTTTTGACGCGTGACTCTTCGTAACTTCACATATCTCCACGTTATCATGTCCACCCAGAACCTATTCCGAGCCCTCTTGTACTAGTTACTGCCCTGCTGTTATAGCGTTAGATACATTCCTCTCCAGGTGTCTTGCCTCAATATCTTGCATTTCCTGCTCAACGTCCATAACTTTCTTCGTAGAATCACTCCTTAGTACCAGTTGGATTTTCTCTAGTGTCATCCAATTATGATTAAGCTTCTTAGTTCAAACTTTTTTTTTTATGTCCTTGAGTACTGAGCCTCGTGTATTCCAGATTCTTTGCGGGTTCACAAATTCCTCTTCCAGCCACACATATAAAGTTTCAACTCCCATTTCATCCTTAATTCTTGTAGCAATTGGTGTTGTGCGCCATGAGTATATGTAGGCGAGTGAACCGCTTTTGTGTTTGTGCAGTGGTCTTTCCGTCAACCTCTACCACTAGCCCTACTTTAGAGCCTACTTTTAGGAAAAATTCCTCAGACCAGTAATGTAGCGGAGAAAAAAAAGCAATGTAGTGGAATTCCCCTTATTCTAATCCATGTTGCCCTCACAAGTTTACCATTTAGCATCTTCCATTGCCTAAGATTGTGCACACATAGTTTATCAGCAGTTTTCGTATCCGATAGCAGTCTTACCTTCTTCTCTCTTGTTCCGAGTTTTAGATAGTGGATTTGATCGATCGTGTTGAGGTCAAGTATTGGTCAGGGTATTCCAACCAAACAAGCATAAAAGCCAAGTTAAATTTTCCGGATTTGGCTTGAATTTCATAATTACTTGTTCAGCTTGATCCGCAATATCACTCCATATATTTTTTTCCTTAATAACCATCCCCATATTTCCGCATTCACAACCATTATATTTGATTCTACATGTTTTTTCTACAACATTTCGGTAGTGTTTCTAGCCAAATTTGCATATAGTTTGAAGGAGCCTACTCGTAATCCAATCAATTTATTGATTAATTTCTACAAATCGACACTTTTGGCAAAATCTAATGATGCCATACCTCTTGCCTCTAGTTTCCACTCGTGGTAAGGCATGAACATCTCTTACTTGGCCATACGTCTCAAAAAAATCAGCATCTCTGCTTCCATCCAATTGGGCGGGAAGTTCACAGCACACATAGAGACCGAGGGCACTCTGATTTTCTCTATGAATAGCAGTAGTCATTTCTGGGCGTTAGTTTTCTTATAAATCCAAGCATTCATCGTCGATGCTATATTTCGTTTCCACCCATTTCGTACTTCTTGCCAGTTTCCTCCCAAATCCTCTGAATTTTCTCAGTTTGGCTCACTCCCTGACTGATTTCGAAGTCCGTTGCAGTTGACTGGGTACCCAATTCCAGTATCATTGTCCCATTATTTAAGAAATCATCACAGAGACAAGAATTCTGCTTAATTTTGTCAGTCGCCACAGTCGCCAGTGTATCCTGTGCCTAAGAGAGAAGGGATCGTTTGTTATTTTTTAATCAATCAAGAACTCTTGATTCTCATTTCCACGAGACATTGAGATTTGGCACCCCAAATCGGTGTTTGCCATTTGAATGGGCGTAAACAAGCTTTCAGAAGGGAGGAGTATTATATCCTTGGGAAGACCGTCGTGGCAAAGTCGCCCATTAGAATATCAGATGTCGATGTGAATTCAGGCGGCGTTGACGAAAGTAGCGCTACCTAAATAAATATTTTCTTCCTAGACAAAATAGTCGTTGCAGGATTTCCTACCACCACTATGTTGTCCTATGGATGACAATTTTTGCCTGCTCCGTTGAGGCAACCCGGGTCTGCCCTGAACCAGTACGGACCTGGTCATAATCGACCCACCTCGTTCCAGACACACCCATAATGAAAAAAATAGTTTATGTTATAAAACTTTAGTTTAGTATAATCTATAATTTATAGTTTATTTTAAACTTAATAATTTTTTTTATTTTCAATCATATCATATAAAATTATTTAATATGATAAAATTTACAATGTACAAAATAATATAGGTTTTACATTTAAGTTTGTTATTTGATTGGGCTCTTTAACTTATTTATATTTTAACATTGATAACTAATATTTTATTTATCAATATTTTTATAAAATTAAAATCAAATTTTGTTGGAATGGGCCGGGTGAGACCCGTCCGACTCAGGGCCCGACAAGTTTACAGTACGTATTTAGACCACCGTGTCCCAGTTAAGGTCTACCATTGTTGCGGTCGGGGCGGGTTGGAATCGAACTTGACCCGTCATCCCGTCCTATCAGGATATGTATTAGTCATTAGAACTCATCTGGCTTCTGCCAATTCTATATAGTTGATACTTGATGTAATTCCACATACCAAAATCTTTAGACGTGAAGAATCTTCACCGGAGGCATCGGGCTTATTTTTCTCATCCTTGCATCAAAAGATCGATTTTAAGGTACCCATGACCGGTTTCCCTTTTATTTTCGTTTTTGTTTCCGATTGGGTGAAGCGTATAGCAATCAAGATTTATATATCAATTGGATCGGAGTGATTAAAGTGATTGATACTGTAACAGGGTGTAGGGATTTTCGTGTTGTTTCGTCCCTTCATTATTGACAATTACCTTGGAAGATCAGCCATCCACAATGTTTGGGCGAATTTTCGGAAAGCCTAAGCAGGAGACAAATGCGCTGTCAACACTCAGCAAGTTAAATGAGGTCTGGTTCTTGACCTTTCAATTGTATGAGAATTCATTTTTTTCTAATGCTGTTCGTGGTTTTCACTCTCGGATTGTTTGAAATTATTTGATATAGAGGCCCAAGCATGTTCTCCATTATATCTGGTTGATCTAACAGGAAATATATGTATCGGTGGCTGACTAAATGTGATTATATATGGCTCGAGTATTGCTTGTTTTTTTCGTTATGTATTTGAATTAGCATTGTTCAGTACGTGATTGGGGTTTGATTAGTTAGCTCACTAGTTTATCAATCTCTATGAACTTCCTCGAAGGATTTATAGCATGTGTTTTCTAACTATATATTCCACCACCCTTCTTCCATTTCTACGTTCATTCGTGGATATGTATCCCTTTGTGCCAAATTATTTGTCTTTCTCCATGATCATATATAATATAACTTATTTATCATTGCCATTCTATCTAACGAGTTGAATGTTTGGTTTGGCATCATTTGCAGACTCTTGAGATGCTAGAGTTGAAGGAGAAAGTTCTCTTGAAGAAGGCTGCCACCGAAGTTGAAAAAGCCAAGGAGTTCACAAGGGCTAAAAATAAAAGGGGTATAATTATTTTGATGCATCTTACCTATTCCAGGCTCTTAGGTTGTCTTGTCATCTGTTTTTTATTCCAGAAAAATATGTTGCAAAAAAATTATTTGGTTTTCTTGTCATAAGATTCCTGCAGAGATTGGACAACCTACAAATAGCCTACCTCCCGAATCTCTTTTCGTTTGGTTTCATGATTTTTTTTTTCTTTTGGTTTATGCTTTGTCTTACTGTAGTTAGCCACAACATCTAATTGTTATACGTCCTAACATCTCATGTAAGTGGTCACTCTTATAGGTGATTTTTCTGCTAAAGCAATGAGGCATTAAGTGGTTCACCTTAGCTTTGTATTCTTTTAATTTTGCATTCTCGGAATTCGCAAATTTTTGTTGATACTTTCTAAACAAAGCTCATGTTTCAATCTATATGTAGCTGCAATACAATGTTTAAAGAGAAAAAGGCTTTATGAGCAACAAATTGAACAACTGGGAAATTTCCAGTTACGGATTCATGACCAGGTCCGCTTTACAAGTATTCTGTCATGCTGTCCCTCTTGGGTTCCGTTTTCTTTCGCCCTTTTGAGATGCTTTCTTTCGCCCTTTTGAGACGCTTTCTTTCTATGTTTCCTAATTTCTATGAAGATGATAATGCTGGAGGCAGCAAAAGCTACAACAGATACAGTAGATGCTTTAAGAACCGGAGCATCTGCAATGAAAGCTATGCAGAAGGCGACGTAAGTTTTTTTTTTTTTTGCAAATCCTTTTGAAATCAGTTATCACTTTACTGGAGTAGCTTATATTTCTGTTTTTATATATTTGGATAAGCAAGCTTATATTTCTGCATAGCGACAATGAGTTATGGTCCAACATTATGGACTCTTGTCCCTCATATTTTCATTTGGCTTCTGCTGATGTAGTAACATTGATGATGTTGACAAGACAATGGATGAGATAAACGAGCAGACTGAGAATATGAAACAAATTCAAGAAGCGCTCGCCACACCAATTGGCTCAGCCGCTGATTTTGATGAGGTATGTTATTGATCCTTCCAGTTTTCATTTTTTTTCTATCCTACGAGGAGCTTATTTCTCAATTTTTGTTTCCTTCTCCAAGGATGAGTTGGAGGCTGAGCTTGAAGAACTCGAAGGAGCTGAGCTGGAGGAACAGCTTTTGCAACCTGCAACTACAGCTCCGGCTGCTCCTGTTACTCCAGTTAGACCACCTGCAAGAAATCAACCAGCAAAGAATGAGGCCTTGCTGGATAATGATGATGAACTTGCTGCATTGCAGAGGGAGATGGCCCTTTAAAGGTATTCATTTCGTGCGTATCTATCATAGTTGTCAAATTGGGATACGAATCGTAAATCGAATCGTATCGTAGATCGGTTTCTTGGTTTTCTGATTCAAATCGCACGATTTAAATCGCGAATCGTGCGATTTTAATAACTATGGTATCTATTAGTTGCTGGCACACATGTTCTTGTTCGACTGATGGGAGTAACGAGTTATGATATGGGACATTAATATTTGGCACTAGTTTTACACTATTGCCTAGGTGGCACTTGATTGGGTAAGTGGAAGATCCACTTTTTTGATCAGCCACTCACATGCTGACACCTAGATCTTAGTGTAAAAATAGTGTATTTTAATTAATGTCTTCTATCATTTTTCGGGAGTAACTACTATGTACGGAACTCATAATGTTTTTTTTTTTTTGAATTTAGTGCAAGAGTCTTGTGACAGTTCTCTCTTTGCCCCATTACAGATCTCAGTTCCAATATCCCAGGAGCTGTAAAATTATTTGCTCTACTGTATCATATCCTCTGGTGGTAGCCCCATTTTCAGACTAAGCTTTCGTGAACGCGTGCGTTTTCTGGAAAAGAATACTGTATAGATGACATGGAATAATTTATTCTACGTGGATTTGTTGTTGTCTGCTTGTCATAAATTATCGTGACATTTGATTATGTTTCAAGGGACTGTTTGCAACCGTTTATAAAAGCTGATTATGGTGGTTGCACTGCGGTTTATTTTTTTGAGTGTTTGTTAGAATTGCTTCTATTTCAGCGGTTGAAACGCAGTTTTAAGCCATAATTCAAAAGCAGGAGAGGAGATGCTTTTGCGATTGAAAAGCAAGCGATAATATTTTTGAAAATAAACAAAATCCATGTGTAAGACATATTACCCTTAAAAATTATTTATATAATTAAAATATATCATTTTAATCGAATTATAAGGCAGTGTTTGCAAATGTTTTTACTGTGGCAAAGCACTTATCTAAAAGAATGATGCTACATGTCCCTACAAATAATCCAGAATTGTAGGGGCATGTAGTTTAATTAAGAATTTTGTAAGTTTAATCTATCATTTAAATGTCATTAAGAATTTTATATTTTAAATAATTAATATTTTATTTTTGTAGGGATGAATTCTGAATTAGTTGTTGGGACATCTAGCATTATTCTTATTAGTATTAACAAAACTATTTAAGATCATAAGTGTAGAACAACCGCTTTTAAGATCAGCAGAACCCGGTCCACAATGCACCCAGACCCCGTGAACCGATTATTGTTCGGGTACAGAATCTGGACCGTGGAGAATACGATTGATACCTCGCCTGAGACGTGGTTAAAGTTGATATCGATGGTGTGAACGGAAACTTGATCGACCGGCTGGACCGTAAAGGATAACTGGTTCACTATAGACCAGTACGGTCCAAAAATATCACGCCATCCGTATTAATTGCGTATGGAAGACATCATTCTCTGAAAATCTCAAGAATGAAATACCAAGAATGAAAATAATTGGATCCCGGCATGATTGACTGGAATGGGGTTATGATTTTGTGTTTGTATAATTCCCATGTATATGCTCTGTAAGGGTAAGGTGAAGAAGACAGGTGCCGAGAGAAAAGACCGATTTTGATATATACCACGAAGTAAGACCACGAATTATTCACATTTTGTATGTCCACGTCACAAAAATGCTTAATGCTCTTTGTCATTTTCTCACATGTGAACACAATTCCTTTCTCTCTTCTCATTCTCTCAATTTGTTTCCTTCATGCCTCTTCCCTCTCTGTAAACTCCAATATCTATTTTCTTCCATTTAAATGAATCCCTTTTACACAGACTCTCTCAATAGAACAATACAGTATTGATTGAATCACAATAGAACCATTTGCATTCATCGATTACATATGAATGTACAGACCATAAATTATTACGCATTGTTGATGGAATGAAAACAAAAACATTCCAGAGCATATACAATACTGATATTCACAAAAGACTAATGAAAACAATACTAAGCATGAAAACGACCCACTAGAGAGATGAGCCCTTATTTCTACCGGAGATAAGACCCCCTGATTTTAACCCTATATCAGGAATTGTGTAGAGAAATGTGATTGAAAAATTGGGAAAATGAAGAAAGAGAGGAATTGTGTGATAAGAGAAGGAAAAAAGTGACAATAGCATGCATTAAATGTTTTGGTGACGTGGACACAAAAATGTGTACAATTCGTGAATTTGGTTGGTAGTATATATCAAAAGAGTAATGGTATATGTACCCTTACTTTTGGCCCTATTCATAAACCCCATGACGTGTCAAGCATCACAACCATGACAGAATCAAGTGCCGCTAATGTGGAGATGCTTTCTTGCGTAAATTTTTGTCTGGAATTCTTTTGGTATAGAATTTTTGCAGATTCTCAGATACAGTAACAAGAATAAAAATCAGTATATGAATAATATCAAATTTTAATTTAGAAGATTAAAATATGAGCCATGGACCCCACAAAAAGAATAGCAAGTAACTGTGTTGTTATTGGCAAGGTAGATCCAGCTCGTGAAGCAGAGACTCCACACATGACACATGTCACAACCCTTTCCCAATTTGAGAAATTGAGTCCTAAAGCTTTTTACTCGTTTCCGACTGAAGAGAATGGCCCGGGACACCTTTCTTGGGCTTGAATTTATCCAAACAATCCAATTGATTCGTCAACTAGCACAATTAATCCATATTGGAATACAAGCCTTATATAAACATACTACGATATCTTATTTTTCGGTATGGGACAAATTGTTTAAAACCTTCCTCGCACATAGTACACACACCCAATAGAGTTCACAAGATTCGATCAGGAAAAATTCTGTCAACATTTGCTCGTATCGCCATTGTCGCGGATTCATCGAGAGGAATCAGTGCACAAGTACCTGGTTTTCAAAAAAAAGTATCTGGTTTTCGGATCTAAACTGAAGAATCCAGTTTCAATAATTAAATCTGCCATTGCTTTTGGGTCATTCACTACTTAGCTTAATTGGTGTCCCGGGTATGGTGCTTTACGGATCAAATATGATATCTTTCAGTTGACAGTTTTTGTTTCTTGAGTCGAGCTTACTTCGGAATTCTGTTATGGCAAGATTAATCTGATTGCATCATGAGGAAGAAGCTCGATATTCGGTTCCCTACTGTGAGTTATTCTCTCTCTTTTTATTGAATTTACTTTGCCATATTCAAATTTAAATTTTTGCCAACTATTACTTGAAATTTGCTACGTCAGATATAGTTTTATATTTCATCCTGAGTTTCGATATTGTGAATAAAAAATTATATTCGTCAGGTGGTTATGTGTGTGTCTAGAGAAACAGGGAAATACGGTGAGTAATGGTGATAGTTAACACAAATGGTGATAACCGTATCTCAGTGTATTGTGGACCACTAAGGTACGGTCAGATGAAAGTCAAAGATTTGAATGAGCAGTAATTGGGAAAGCAGCAGAAGATTGGTGAGAATATTTTCACTTGTCTATTTCTAACTGGACATGTGTGTTTATATATATAACCTCACCTCTGGCCCAATGGGATCCTTTGCCCCTATACACGTAAGCTAGAACGTAAATAATGATATATGACTGTACAACACGTTTTTGACTCAACTCTTCTCCTTTTCTCTGTTCCGAGTTTTCTTCTACTTAACTTCTGGTTTCACAGGACAACACGGTGCTTCATCATATGATACTTCAAGACTCCCCCCGCAAGATGGAGACGGGGGCGAGAGACCCAGACCCATCTTGGACAAATGGTTGGAGAAGACAGGGAGAGGGCGTGATTCGGTGCAGAGGTCAGCAAGCTGATCGGAAGAAGGAATGTACAGAGGTAACAAGAATCCGGTAGTATACATGTCACACACAAAATGGCAATCAATTTCAATATGTTTCATGCGTTCATGGAACACGGGATTGGCCATCAAGTGAAGGGCAGCCTGGTTATCATAGTGTAAGGGAATGGGGAGAGAGATGTGAACTTTCAGATCCTTTAAGAGATGATAGATCCATCGAATTTCACAAGCTGTTATGGCCATACTCCGATATTCGGCCTCAACCGAGGAGCGAGAGATGACTGCTTGTTTTTTGCCTTTTGGGAGACAGAAATGTCACCAAGTTTGATTAGGTAACCGGTGAGGGAACGGCGGGTATCAGGGCACAAGCCCCAATCATAATCACAATTAGCTTGCAACATCAGGTTGTTGGTGATAGGGAGGAATAGACCCAAATGCAGACAGTCGTTTAAGTAACATACAATGTGTAAGGCAGCCTGGTAGTGAGCTTGATGAAAAGACTGCATGAATTGGCTTAGATGTTGGATGGAATAACTGATGTTGGGGCGAGTGAAGCTGAGGTAGAGGAGCCTGCCAAGCAAGGCACGATATTGAGAAGGATTCGGGAGAATGGTAGAGGAGTCAGTGGAAGTTAGTCTCAGACCGGGAGGTAATGGTATGGGGAAAGGTTTGGCTTCATCTAAATTGTGTTCTGAGATGATGTCCTGGATATATTTGTGTTGAGTCACATAAACACCAACTGCAGAAGTTATCATTTCCAGCCCAAGGTAATAGTGTGCACCCCCTAAATCCTTCAAGCTGAACTTTTTGTCTAGATAATGTTTGATCCTGGTAGATCCTGCATCAGAGTTACCAGTTAAGAGGACGTCGTCCACATAGACCAGCAGTGCAATGAAGATATCAGGTTTGCACAAGGTAAATAAACAATGATCATTCATTGATTGAAGAAAGCCATATTCAAGCAGACTGATAGTTAAAGCATTATTCCATTGGCGTGAGGACTGCTTGAGGCCGTATATGAACCTCTTGTGTAATATACATCCCTTGGTTCTGCATCCTGATATTCCGGGGGTAGATCCATGTAAACCTTTTCATCTAAAACCCCGTGAAGGAAAACATTATTGATATCCATTTGGAAAACAGACCATCCATTCGATACAACCACAGTGAGGAGTAGTCTGACGGGCGTGTGCTTTGCTACCGATGAGAAACTGTCTTGGTAATCAATACCTTCGATCTGGTTGTAGCCTTTAGCAACCAACCAGACCTTATAATGGGAGATAGAGCCATCAGGATTTAACTTTAGTTTATATACCCAGCGACACCCTATGGTGTGTTTTCCCGGGGGTAACTTGCTGAGAGTCCAAGTTTGGTTTTGGTGTAATGCAGTTAACTCGTCATTCATGTCCTAGACCCATTCAGGTCGAAGTACGGCCTGTTTGTAGCTGCTTGGCTCAAGGGAATAGGATGCAGTGGTAAGTAAACAAGCTGAGGCTGCAGAAATGTTGGGAGCAGAATTCTGCAGTACATAGTCTTCTTGCCATTGTCTTAGAGGTGACACGAGTAGATCTTCATGGTAATGCAGGGAACTTTGATGTGCTGGAAGGCTGATCAGGAGGTGTTGGGGTAGAAGAGTGATCAGGAAGTGAGGAGGCGGAAGGGTGATCTGGAGGTGGTGAGGCAGAAGAGGGATCAGGAAGTACTGATGATGTATGACGAGAAGGTTGATCAGAGATAGCAGGAGTCTTAGTAACGGGAAATGAAGAAGTAGAAGTGTCAGTAGGAAGGTCTGACGACTGAATTGGGACATGAAGTGGAATGAGAGAAGTAAGAGTTGTTTTGTGATAAGGGAAAATATGTTCATAGAATATAACATCTCGAGAAATGAGTGTTCTTTGGTTTTGTAGGTCAAAAACTCCGTAAGTCTTGCTAACAAGAGAATATCAAAGGAAAACACATCAAAGGGCACGAGATTCCATATTAAGTTTGTGTGGTTTGGTGTTGGAGATATAACACAAACAACCAAAAGGACGCAGAACAGAAAGATCAGGCAACTGCCCAAAGAGCATCTCATGTGGACTTTTCCAATCCAAAGTTGTTGTAGGTAAACGATTAATTAAGTAAGCAGAGATAAGTACAACATCCCCCTATAATTTTGTTGGTAGGTTGGAGTGAAACATCAGTGTTCTAGTCATCTCTAGCAGGTGTCAATGTTTCCTTTCCACAACCTCATTTTGTTGGGGAGTGTAGGGTGCAGTTTGCTAGTAAATGAGGCCAAGGGAAGTAGTGACTTCATGGCAGGCTCGATTCAGGAACTCAGAACCATTATCTGTGCAAAGAGTTTTGATAGAAGAATGGAATTGAGTGACCACCATTTTGGAAAATTGGGAAAGCATTGAGGTTACTTGAGTTTTATCCCTCATCAAGTACACCCATGTAGCCCGAGTGTAGTCATCTACAAGAGTTAGGAAGTATGTTGCTCCAGTAAGAGAGGAAACAGCAAAGGGACCCCAAACATCCCCATGGACCAATTCAAAAGGTGAAGTAGAATGACATGTATGATGCAGAAAAGATATTCTTATTTGTTTACCTTTATGACAAGCATTACATGGTTTGATTTCCCTTGGCACACTTATAGATAATCTTCGCAAAACCTCATTAGAGGGGTGACCAAGTCTATTATGCCACAAAATAATTTTTACATCAAATTGATCAACATTGCTCAACAGTGAGCTTGGAACACTTTTAGCAGATACAAAAGATGAAGATTACAAAAGCTGTGAAGATGCTGATTCGCTTGGCTTTTTGACAAAAGTAGATGCCATGAAATTCCATTCTTATGGCCAGAATGTCCTTAGATCGAAGGTCCTGCAACGGACAATATGATGGGAAGAAAGTAAGGAACACATGAGAAGCACGAGATAGATGGGAGACTAAAATAAGATTGAGCTGGAAGGAAGGAACATAAAGGACTTTTTCTAGGGTCAGATTGGGATTTAGTGTACACTTTCCCATCTATTTCACGTGTACGATATCCCCATTTGCCTGCTTAACAGACAACACATGATGCATAGAAGTAAAAGAGTGCATAAGTTTCTGATCCTTGCACATATGACTGGTCGCACCTGTATTAATAACCCATGATCCATGTCTAAGCATAGATGAAACTGACAGGGCATGTAGAAAGGTCTTACCAGAAAACCCAGAATCTCCCATCATCATCTTGGTTGGGTCGTTTTTGACATGTAGGGCATCCTTTAGAGCCTCAATCTGAAAGCCTTGCTGCTGAATCAACTTCATAACATCTGCAATGCTGGGTTGCTCACTAAAACCTGCAAGTTCAGAATCATCTGGGGCTTCTGCAACGTTAGCAAACTGCCCTTGGGTAAGTTGCTTCTTCTGCTTCAGCTTGGGATAGTGGTTGACATGGTGACCCTTATCTTACAGAAGTCGCACGTCTTCAGTTTAAAACACTCAGAGACTGTATGGCCTAAGAAGCCACAATAAGCACATTTTGCATCAGATCTAAAACCCCCAGGTCTAGCTGGATTTGGCTTGAAAAGAACATTATCCCATCTTCTGTTTTGGTTTACATTCACCCAGTGCCACCGGGTCTAAAACCACCATGGTTCTTCGCAACCATGGCTCCTTGTTCACTCAGTCCAAAGGTATTGGCAGTCTCCTCTTTTTGTTTCTCAACCGTCACAATAATGTTGTAAAATTTGCTTAGATTTGATAATGGCTCGGAGGCCAGTATCTGGCTTGACACTTGCTCGAACTCTGGGTTCAAGCCAAACAAGAACTTCATAATCTGATCCTCTTCAACATAAACAGTCATGAGACCACATTAAGTTCATCCCACAGTCTTTTGAGCTTGCCGTAGTATCGGGTGACAGAATTGGCCCCTTGCTTGGCTGTGGCTATCTCGCTCCTGAGCCTGAAAATCATGGGACCATTGCACTGTCCCAGTTGTTCACGAAGTTCCATGCAGAGATCCTTTGCACTTGTGGTATATTGAAAGCCTTCTAGAACCTCTTTGTCGATGGAATTATATATACAGGATGCCACCATCAGGTTTGCACTCTTCCAGGCCAAATACTCTTTGGAAGTTTTATCAGATGGCGGCTCAAAAGCTTCATCAATTAGGGCCTCCTTTCTTTTGGCTCCTAGAGCCATTCTCCAGGACTTACAGTTTTTGGTGTTAAGTAGCATGGTAACGAGCGACATTCTAGGCTTGAGTCACGGATTCGAAAGGTGCCCTTACCTGCAGATCCAGTAGCTAGAATGCCAAATCCTGAAGCGGTGTCAATGCCTTTGAGTGGTTGCTTGGTTTCCGTTTCTAGACTCATTGAGATTTGGGCATTTTTGTCTTTTGGCTAAAAAAGGTGTGTTTTTTGGTGTGGTAAAACGAGATCTGAAAAATTGCCAAGGAATCAGGGGAATTTGGGCTACAAGGCTCCGATACCATCTAGAGAAATAGGGGAATACGGTGAGTAATGATGATAGTTAACACAAATGGTGATAACCTTATCTCAGTGTACTGTGGACCACTAAGGTACGGACAGATGAAAGTCGGAGATTTGAATGAGCAGTAATTGGGAAAGCAGCGGAAGATTGGTGAGAATATTTTCACTTGTCTATTTCTAACTGGTACATGTGTGTTTATATATACAACCTCACCTCTGGTCCAATGGGCTCCTTTGCTGTTATACATGTAAGCTAAAAATGTAAGTGATGATACATGAATGTACAACACGTTTTTGACTCAACTCTTCTCCTTTTCTCTATTCCGAGTTTTCTTCTGCTTAACTTTTGGTTTCGTAGGATAACACAGTGCTTCATCAGATGATACTTCAAGAGTGTGATATGCTTAGAACCTTATCCATTAGCCTTCTTATTTACTATACAAATGAGGAGAGCAATTCAAGCTCTAACAATTATGTTTTGCAGTTTTTATGCTACCAGCATAAGTACAAATATTTTTTTTTTGTTGCTTTGTTTTGAGCTCTTGATATCTATTATTATTGTAAAAAGTAAAGACGAACTCATAGGTGAAATATAAAAAAAGAGCGACTGAAATTTATCTAAACTGATAGTCTTCCATAATCAGTGAAAATATTACCTGTCTCAGCTAAATCTGCTTTTTTTTCTTTGCACTGTTTTGTTTTACTGATCCAAAAAAAGAACTGTTTTGTTTTACAAAAAAAATAGGTTTACTCAAAATATCTGGACTCAATATGAGTACAGGTATCAAAAAAACGTAGTTTTGCATTTATTTGTTATTTTTTTTCAAAACAACGTAGTTTTGATATCTGTACTCAATAGAGTACAAATATTTTGAATAAACGCAACATTCCTCTTTGTTTTATTAATTTCTTTGGTGATGTATAATATTCTTCATGAACGTTTTGTTGTGAGAGGTTGGAGTCAAGTGTGAAATATACATAGTTCTAATATATTAATTATTATAATATCATATTTGAAATTCAAAATGCTCTCAGGCATATTTCTCGAAAAAAAGACTTTTCCGATAAACGGTGCAAAATAGCTATCTACGAAGGTTCCGACTAGAAATTGGAAAATTTTATACACCACAAATTTTTTGCACTAAAAATACAATATAAATTTAACACTTGGGTTTATAGGGTTTAACTCTTGGGTTTATAGGGTTTAGCCCTTGAGTTTATATTTAACTCTTGCGTTTATAACATTTAAATAGAGTTTTAATTTTTTTTGGGGACAAGCCAATTTATTGTGTTTTTATTGCCTTTTTTTTCTTTTTGAGCAGTGCTCTACATACTGCAAGCAATCGAAATATCAAACCAAAAGTAAAGGAAAAGACAAAAAAAAATTGAGGCTTTTTAAGCACAGTAACATGAAGCATGTAATTTTACAGCTTTCGGTTCAAAGATTCGGCCTGTATGTAAGTACATATAGACTTTTCCTTGTTTGTGTGCTATGGACAAGATCCTAGAAATTGGACGTCGGTGAACGGCTACGCTTCGCCTTCCCCATCCTGGGGATAGGTTTCATCAGTATTGCATCTCACGAGATGGATTCGCACCCAGACTCCGACCAGAATGAGGAGCGGGTTCCGATAGTGGAGCCGACCGTTTCAGGGGAGGATATATACCAGCCGTGGGTTGTTGTTGGAAATCGAAAGCTGAGGAAGATGGGAGCTGAACTGGTTGTGCCAGGAAAATAGCAACTGCGTAAGTTGCCACCTTTTATACAGAAATTGAGGGAATCGTCACTTTCTCTGCACATTTCGAAATACCGAGCGTCATGGACAGAGACGGAAATGTGAAGTTTTTTTTTGAAATTTTGGCTTCATCAGGGACGTACATGCGTAACCCCGAATGACAGAAAATGGTCGCAGATTCGGCTTTGTCCGATTTACTCAATCTGAAGACGCCCACGAACTGGTCAGAAAATTTCGGGGTCAGAAGGTAGGGGACAAAAAACTGTATGTGAATCTAGCTAGAAGTGGCCTATATGGAGAATTGGGACTGCAACAGTATGCTGGGAGCGAGAGAGATAGATGAATAATGTCTCGTAAAGTACAGAAACCAGTACAGGATTTGTGCGATGTTGTCACAGTAGAGTATACCCCTGCTCCTGAATTATGTGTGTGGCTGGATGTATGTTTGGTGGGTATGCCTGCACCCATCATAGACATAGGAACCATTGGGAAGATACTGAACCAGGAAGGTTATTTGGATGGAGAAGTGGTCCGACCGGAAAAAGGGGAGATATTGATTAAGCTTTGCAGCCAAGAGGATGAGATCAGACTATTAGGTGATGAGAAAACAACAAAACAACTTTGTATTTACAATTTGAGACCTTGGAGGATGATTCAGGGGAAGTTGGTACGACCAGTTAGGATTCGACTGGGAGGAACACCCCTTCATTACTGGTGTAGCGATTTCTTTCAAAGGATAAGCTCGGAATTGGGTACCGTCTTGAAGATAGATGAGAGGACGTTGAATAAGTTGGAAATGCAGTTTGCACAAATTCAAATATTGTCTACATCAAACCAACTAATCAGCAGTCGGCTGCAGCTGAAAAATGGGGAAGAGATATATGCTATAAGTATTGAGGAAGAATTGTTGCAGCCACAAGCAGGACCATGGGGAAACAATTAAGCGAAAAAGGGGTGGGTTAAATGCCAATATCAAGATTGGCCGGAGTTAAATGCACATAACAAAAAGCTAGATATTGGCGCGCCTTGCTCAACAGTGAAGGATCAATCACTGGTCGTCGATGTTACAAATCTGGAAAGTGAAACAATAATGGCCACTGATGGTGTTCGGATGACCAGACCCAATGAAATTGTGGAGGTGGATAAGGAGACGACTCTGCCTATTGAGGCAACAGTAGTGGAGCAAGGATTAATTGAGGAAAATAACTCGTTGGAACACGAGGTGCAACAGTTAAAAGAAAGCAGCAGTCACTAAGGGGAACCAAACGTGAATATGGAAGAGAAGGATGAGACGGACAGCAGCCCAGCTGGAGTCATAGCCCAGTCTTACCGACCATTTCGACATCAGAGTGGGAGATTATCCTTTCTTGATAAATTGAATGAGATGCAACAGCAGACTTATCATATTGAAGGCATTACTTCTGTGCTAGCAAGTAGGCACCTTGTTTTGGGTCTTAGACCTTACAATGGTATGCGCAGATTTGTCAAGTTAAGACAGAAGCATGAGATGCAAGATTATGGTATAAACAGCCCAAGGACAGATACGAGTACTCATCTTAGTAGTCTGGAGGTTCAGAATTTTGATTGCGAGGAGGACTACGTGGCTGCGTGACTGCATCCCCCGATCCATTTGGGTTACAGCCCAGACACTTGACCGTACAATCGGGGGAGAACATATGCCTATCTTAAACTCATCAGAACGACTGAAGGACCAAACAATGTGCATTCAGAAAACTAGTAGAACCGGTAACCTGATAAGAAACTCGATGCTAGCAAAGGAGGTCGGTGTGAGGCAGGAGCCAAGGGATGGTGATGCAAGTTCGGAATGTGATTCGGATACAGCCCAGGCTACCTAGACTTGGGATTTGACAAAGAAACTGGGGGTATCAGCAAGCTCTGATGCAGTAATGATCTCGCAACTGAGAGGCCTCGAGCAGAATGCACGAATTCAATTTGAGGAGATGCAAAAGGGTGATATTCGGTTGCATGGTGACAATATGTAGTTAACATATGAGGAAGGAGTTTTAGGTCTCAGCTTTTTGGAGCTGCATATAGGTAGTTATGATCAGTTTAAATCAGGATGATGCTGAAGGCTTGTCTTGACTTTTAACATTGTAAATATTTTTCTATTGTGTAATGAAAATCTCTTACTTACCAAAAAAAAAAAAAAAAAAAATTAAAACATAAGTAGTGTAATGTAATTTGATTTTGAAGTTATTACAAACTCTAAAAAATAAAAAAGTTGAAGATATATGATGTAATATAGTTTTGGTATGAGAATTGTTGTTGATATAATTAGTGAGTATCGGATCGTTAACTAGAATGTTTAGTGATTCTAATTGATCGGGA
>JAOYMZ010006258.1:0-22776 GCA_025802335.1 Pinguicula primuliflora | reverse complement strand
CAACTCCGAATCATTGTGGTTACTCTGAGAATGCATTTGAACAAGCATGTTTTAGACCTACTTCCTTGGGAGATGACTCTTGCTTGCCAAGGATTTATTACTTGTACGACTGCGTATACTTGCGCATTTGCATGACGTATATTCGTCCCATCAAATTTTTGGCTTGGTCCAATTTTGTGGGGAGAGGATTGTGAAGAATATTTTAAATCGTGAAGAGGATTGTTCAGAACTGGAAGAGTGGGAGCAAGTGCACTTATCAGATATCAGGTATTTTTTATTTAATTATATTGATTGAGATTTTAATAATATTATACTGAAGGAGGTTTTAATAATATTATATTGATTGAGGTTTTGCTAACCTACACCTAAAAAGTGATGATGTGGCATAATATAATTGACAAATTATTGTGCCCGAAAATAATCAAACTTCGGACCCCACAGACACTGAGCTATCTTAATGAGTTTTTTTCCAGTGTCGAACTTACGGTGCCGAAAAATTAGTATGGCGCCAAAATCTAATATCAGCCGTAGGATCTATGTCTGAACGACCGAGATCATTTCACTTAAGTTTTTAAGTGAAATGATCTCGGCCATTCAGACACATATCCTACGGTTGAGATTAGATTTCGATACTGTATGGTAAATTTGGCACCGTAAGTTCGGCACCGTAAGTTCGGCACTTGAACCCAACCGGTCAGCAAGCCCGTTCAGATCTCGGCCTGGGAGAGGGAGGACCAACCTTGCGCACTAAGATTACCAAATTGCCCATGTTCGTATGTAAGCACGAGGGACTGAAATGTCCGCACAGTGTCATGTAGTATAAAGGTGAGAAGGCGAGTCACGGTCGACCTAGGTTTGGAAGGGTTGAGCAGAGCGGCGGATCAAGGGATTTCCGTGAGGAGACTTGACTGTAGGTGATCAATCCTTTGGCTGGACAGATGGTGGCGAGCTTCAGTAGAGTGTTTTCCTCTCGTGGCAGTAGTTGTGATGTAGAGGGAAGCACTCCGGCGATCGACGGTGGTAGGCAACGCCGACCGACTAAAGCTCAAATTCGCTACAAGCTGGGGGGAACTCAGGTAGATTATTTCTGTGTCGTACACATGATCTCTGTTTCGTTAAAATTGTAAATGAAAAGATAATTGTTAATTATGGTAGCCATGGTTACTCTCACGGTTTGTATCAAATGTGTTTGGTATGTTTAGGAGGACTAGTGATAAGGGAGCCTCCACCAAGTGTTGAATACCTACTAGGCCTTGTGGCTCACGACTCTACCCTATGTTTTTTCTTGTAGATCCGAATCAGCGTTGATAGAGGCAGAACGTGTTGGTGATCCACAGAGTATCTCTTTTGTTCGCGTATGAGTTTGTTTTGCAACTTGTTATGTATTTGGGCTTATGGGATCGTACATTGAATATTTTCATGTGTTTGGGATATGGCCCATTATCCTTAGGGTTTGTTTAACACTGTTTCGACAATTTTAATGCATTGGTGTGTTTAATTTGCGATATTTACTGATGCTTGATGGGCTCAGGTATGGCTTGTGGGCCATACTACCATAAGGAATCCGGGGAAAATGATAGTGTGAATTTTGGGTTTGTTACATTTGGTATCAGAAGCACGTTTGCATCTAACCTTGTTGACGGGGAACCGACAAGGCTTAGGGCAACCTTCTGCCGCATCGTTAGGAGAGATAAAGGATGCTTGTTTTGTAACAAGGTGTTGGTACATGTTAAAATGATGATTTTAATTTTTATTGCAAATGGAGAGTAGGCGTCGTGCGCGCAATCAGACTATCACTGATGGACCATGCAGCCTGTGGACGAGGCAAGCCACGAGACGGAGTCTCATGCTGATCTGCCTGTACTACCAAGGATTATTCCGACACGTGAGGGTCAAGGGGAGATGCAGGAGCATGCTCCGCTGGTACCGGTGAGTGTGATACCTGCTCAGATATTTCGAGTAAACACTGCGATGGCGGCAACATACATGTCTGGACTGTCAATCGGGGCAGCCATTGGGAGCGCACCAATTGTGTACGACTTAATCTCGATCGTACCAGACCCGGTTCTACTGCCTGTACGACGGGGTCTGAGTGCACAACATGAGGCTATGCACAAACGAAGGACTAGCATATTCAAGGACGACAAAGGCCCTAGGAATACAGAGGAGTGGTTACTGGAGGTGGAGAAGAACATGACATCTTGCAAGACCCCTGAGGATCTCAAGGTAAAAGTGGCGGTGTACTATCTAGCAGGTAGCGCTGAGGCATGGTGGATGAGCATAGCCCCGAGTTTGCGTGTTCAGGGTTTATATCGATGGGGGGCCTTTCGTGACACATTCAGATGCTATTATATTCCCAATTTGTGGATGATCCAGAAGTCATGGGAGTTTGAGAGTTGTGTTTAGAGAGTTGGGGAGTCGGTGCTGGATTACAATGCTAGTTTCCATGAGCTTGGTAGATACGCCACTCAAATTATGGAGAATCCGACGATGAAGGTGATCAGGTTTCTGAAAGGACTATTGAGGACTTACTGTGTGGTAATGAATAGCGTGATGATAAATTGGTTTGAAGAGTTACTATATGCAGTGGTGCTTGTGGAACTGGAACTGTTAGAGACTGAGAGTGAAGCCAAAAGGGTAAGGTACACCGAGAAACGAGCTCCTGCTTCTGCCCTTGCGCATTGGCGACCCCCACCCCCTTCCTTGGGCGCTAGACCTTGTCCAGGAGGTGGGATAGACTTTTGGCAGCACATGATATGTTCCAGTTGCGGAAAGAAGGGGCATGGACAGTTGACTTGCCCTACTAGATCTCCTCCTGTTTCACCTTAGGCCTTCAGGGGCACTGGACAACTACCACCATCACCACCCTTCCCTTCGGGATGCACGAGAGTCTATGCTGTCACTCATGAGCAGGCCGAGGAAAGGTTGGACGAGGTTATTGCAGGTACACCATGTGTGATAGGGTTTGCATGCATGATTTACTTGTTTCATCTCCCTTGTTAAACTCTGGTTTGTTGATATAAGTAGATATGATAACCTTATCATAGGGATTGATTTATTGGGTGTCAGGCAACTTGAGAGTTTACAGTAGTCTAGCCTACGCATTGTTTAACAGTGGCGCCACCCAATCGTTTATTTCGACCCAGTACGTGGGCAGAGTTCGTGCACCGATCAGCATGCTGACGGTGCCGTGCGTGGTTTCTACCCATGTTAAGAAGAAGACACTAGCCACAATATGCATTTTGCAGTGCTCGATTCACGTTGGAGATATAGCGATCCTATCAGATCTCATCATTTTGGATATGTAGGACTTTGATCTCATACTCGGGATGGAGTGATCGGCAGCAAACTATGCTCAATTAGATTGTCGGCGTAAGAGTGTCCCATTTCCACCGTCGGGGAAGACCCCATTCATGTATCAACGGGCCTTGAGGGAACGAAACTGACCGGTTACGGAAATAGTCTCAGCCATTCGGGCTCGACAATTAGTTCATAAAGGACACGAGGCTTACTTGGCCTTCCTTGTGACTACCCTAGACCAGGAACAAAGAATTGAGGATATACCAGTTGTGCGAGAATTCATCGATGTGTTTTCGGAGGATTTGCTTCACCTGCCTCCAAATAGAGAAGTGGAGTTTGCGATTAAGCTGATACCAGGATCTGCCCCAGTGTTGAAGGCACTGTACAGGATGGAACCAAAAGAGTTAGCAGAGCTGAAGGTCCAACTACAGGAGTTAATAGATCGGGGACGAGTGCGATCCAGCGTGTCACCCTGGGGTGCACCCATGTTTTTTGTGAGGGAGGAAGATGGGAGCATGCAGCTGTGCATAGACTATAGAGAGTTGAATAAAGTCATCGTTCAAAATCAGTACCCTTTACCTCAGATTGATGATCTGTTTAAACAGTTGCCAGGTGCGAGTGTATTCTCGAAGATAGATCTGAGGTTGGGGTACTACCAGATGAAAGCAAAGAGTGAAGATGTGAGTAAGACTACTTTTCGAACTCAATATGGCCATTACAAATTCCTAGTGATGCCATTCGAAGACCAATGCCCCCACCGTATCCATGAACTTGATGAACCGATGTTCCACCATTACATGGACAAGTTTTTGGTGGTTTATTGATGATATACTGATATATTCCCCTGACCTAGAGACTGCTACCGAACATTTTAGGATTGTGCTTACCCGACTCAGAGAAGAATTCTTGTATGCCAAGTACTCGAAATGCGAGTTTTGGATCAGGGAGGTCGCTTTCTTAGGACATATGATTGTCGCAAAGGGGGTAGCAGTGGATCCCAGTAAAGTGGAAATCGTCAAGGCTTGGCCGGAACCCAAGACCGTGGGGGAGATTTGTAGTATCTTGGGACTGGCGGGGTATTATCGGAAATTCATTGAAGGGTTTTTCAAGTTATCCCGACTCACTAGGCTTACGAAAAAGGGAGTGAAATTCCAGTGGGATGAGTCGTGTGCGAGGGGATTCAATGGATTGAAGGACCGACTAACTTCTGCCTCAGTGTTGACGTTACTTAAAGAGGGGATTGACTATGTGGTATACAGCGATGCCCCCAAGAATGGGTTGGGGTGCGTTTTGATGCAAAATTATAAGGTGATAGCTTATGCCACCCGCTAGTTGAAAAAGTATGAAGAGAATTACTCTACCCATGACTTGGAGTTAGCGGGGGTGGTACACGCCCTGAAAGTGTGGAGACACTACCTTTATGGAGTTCGTTGCACTATATATACCGATCACAAGAGCCTGCGATATATCTTTACTCAGAAGGAAGTCAACATTTGCCAGCGGTGATGGATGGAGTTGATTAAGGATTATGATATCGATATTCAGTATCATTCGGGGAAAGCTAATTGAGTGGTAGATGCATTGAGTAGGAAAGGAATCGCTTGTTTATCCACAACACTGGCTTGGGAATGGGAGGAAATGGGTGTGGAGGTGGTGGACTCTATTATGGCGCAGATGGCAATGTTATGTGCAGAACCGAGTTTGGTTGATCGAATATGGGAGGCTCAGCGTAGGGGATGTGAATATACAGCAAACGTTAGGAGGGATTGAGGGGGAAGAGTCGATACAAAGGACAATTGTTGATGGTAGAGTGATGAAGTTCGGGAGAATCTGGATCCCCGATGAACCGAAATGCAAGCGGGACATCCTAAGTGAAGCACATCGATTGTGAACCAGCATTCATCCGGGGGTCACTAAGATGTATCAGGACCTGAAGAGGATGTATTGGTGGTCGAACCTGAGGTGTGATGTTGCGGACTTTGTAGTCAGGTGTTTGATCTGCCAACAGGTGATAGCCGAGCATCAAAGGCCGGAGGAGAACTCCAATTGTTGGAGATACTGATGTGGAAATGGGAATACATTGCTATGGATTTGGTATCAGGGTTATTGGTGGCGCCGCAAGATAAACATGATACCATCTGGGTGATAGTTGATCGGCTTACGAAGTGTGCTCATTTTCTACCTATGACACTCACAGACCCATTACCTCAGCTGGCCAAGTTGTACGTCAAGAATATTGTGAAGCTGCACGACATACCCCTGAGCATTGTCTCTGACCAGGATCCACGGTTTGTCTCGAACTTTTGGAGTAGCTTACAACGGTGTTTGGGTACAGAGTTGTGGCTTAGCACTGCCTATCACCCGCAGACGGGCGAACAGTCCGAGCGCACCATACAGATGCTGGAAGACATGTTAAGAACGTATGTGATGGACTTTAAGGAGCACTATAAGAAGAGTCTACCCTTGGTCGAATTTGCATACAACAACAGCTATCACTGTAGCTTGGGCATTGCACCATATGAGACTCTTTACGGACGACGCTGTTGATCCTCGTTATAATGGGAGGAAGTGGGTGAGAAATACATTTTAGGTCTCGAGTTGGTGCAACAAGCCAAGGAAAAGATCATCATCATACGGAAGCATTTAAAGAAAGCCCAGGACCGACAGAAGAGTTGGACGGACCTGAAACATCGCCCTTTAACATTAACAGTGCGAGATAAGGCATTTCTGAATGTCTCTCCAACAAAGGGTGTGATGAGATTTGGGAAGAGTGGCAAACTGAGTCCGAGGTACATATGACCATACGAGATATTGAGATGGGTTGGGAAGGTAGCTTACCAACTTGTCCTGCCACCTCATTTATCGAGGGTTCGCAATGTCTTTCACGTATCACGGCTTCGACAATACATGGGTGACCCCCATCACGTTTTGGATAGTGAACGAGTCCCCATCATGATAGAACTGGGTCGAGTGGAGAGACTGGTTAGAATCTTGGATCACAAGACTGTGCAGCTTCGGAATCGTCAGGTCTCCTATGTAAAAGTGCAGTGGAGCAATCAATCTGAAGAGGAAGCTATGTGGGAAGCCCGTGTGGCTATACAAGAAGCTTATCCTCATCAGTTTGACATCCCCGGTGTTGCGAATTTCGAGGATAAAATTCTTTTTTTGAGGAGGGAGTGATGTAAGGTACGAGAAAATTCGACCTTTTTATTTAAATCAGAATTCGGCACGTATGTGAATAATACAAAATGTGGTCCTTTAATTGGTTAGCGAGAGTCAATTTATTGTATGGGGTAATATTTATTTTAGTTTAAATGAAGATTGATTAAAAAGTTATAAACTCTTAATTTTGGGGTAATTAAGTGCAAAAAGGGATAAGTGATTTTAAATCCCTAAATTGCGGTCGGCTAAGGCTGATTGAGCCCAATCAATCAGCAGGCCCGTTCAGATCCCGTCCTGGGAGAGGGAGGACCAACCCTACGTAGTGAGATTACCAAATCGCCCCTATCCGTACGTAAGAATGAGGGATTAAAATGTTCGCACAGTGTCATGCAGTATAAAGGTGAGAAGGCGAGTCTCGATTGACCTAGGTTTGGAAGGGCTGAGCAGAGCGATGAATCAAGGGATTTTCGTGAGGAGACTTGACTGTAAGTGGTCGATCCTTCGGTTGGACAGACGGTGGCGAGATTCAGTAGAGTGTTTCCCCCTCGCAGCACTAGTTATGATGTAGAGGGAAGCACTCCGGTAGTAGATGGTGGTAGGCACACCGACCGACTAAAGCTCAAATTCGCTGCGAGCTGGGGGGAACTCTGGTAGATTATTTCTGTGTCGGATACGTGATCTCTGTTTCGTTCCTTGTGTTGATTCTTAATGAATAAAACTTTGATTTCGTTCGGATGTGCATCCCATGGTCGTGAGATTGTCTCTGCGACGAATGTGTCCTTCTTATGCTGTGTGTTTGTGAAATTGTCACAGAGATGTTTACTATCCTCTTGTCGTTCACGCTGGTGTGACTGTGACGATGAGTGACATAGCCTTGGAGATGCGTCGCTAAAATTGTGTGATGGAGTGAAGAGAGTGGTTGAGTATGGGAGTGTGTGATGCCTTGAGCGGCAAAAAGGGGTTGAAAATGGCAGAGTGTAATGGAGTGTCACAAGAGACACCACATGCAGTTCGAGTGATGAGTGAATGAAATGGCCGGAAATGGCAGAGCGTGATAGAGCGCTGTGGGAGACACTGCAAGTAGTGCAGATTGAGTGATGAGTGGTAAGATTAATGAGTGGCGAGAGAATGGAATTTGTGAGAGGAGAAGAGTGTGTTCGTGTATTTGATCCTCCATGTTGAAGTGTTGTTTGCAGTATTCTACATCTGCTTGGTTGATTATAATTGTGTTACGTGATTTGATTAATACCTTGGCTAAGAATCTGGTGATTGTGAAGCAGGCATACGTTGAGTAAACTTGTTACCTGATTGGCGAATTTGCCACTTGATATTAGTTGCGGTGCATGTGTTGAATATATGAATCATTGTCCGATTGATTAATCGAATGCCTTCTCGTGTGTTAGACTGAAAGTCTCCCTTTGAGGTACTGACTGGTCAAAGGGTAGAGGTTATTCCTTTGTGGATTTTCAATTGTGTATGTTTTGCCCAGGACCGCCGACCATCTGTTGGTAAGTTGGATTCTCAGGCTTTGAAGTGCGTATTTGTTGGATATTCTGTCACTCAAAAGGGATATGTGTGTTGGAGTCCTACAGAGAGACAACAACTTATGAGTATGGATGTTAAATTCTGGGAGCATGAACCTCTTCTGTGAGTTATCGGTGTGCGGTGTAGCATGGAGAGTGGTCCTGAAGATGGAGGCGTGAGTGGTGTGGCTCAGCCTGAGAGTATTTTGAGTGTGGTTCTTATCCCCTGTCCTATTATGCCGCATGGAGTTGATGAACTTGAGAGCTCACACGAGATTGGTGAGATTCAAGTACAGGGGAGGATACAATGTTGGTTCGAGATCTATCTGTCAGTCCTTCCTCACCAGTCCCTTCTCCGGAGATGTCTATCCTAGATGATGATCATGATCCTATAGGTGATATGATTTCTCTTTCTTTTCCTCCTACCCTGTTGTAGTGCAGAGATCCTCTCGTATTAATGTGGGGGTTCCTCTTGATCGATATGGTTATGATATTGATAATTATGTGTCGTATTCTCATTTGTCACTTGTGCATGAGGCGTTTGTTGCATCATTGGACAAGGTCTCTATTCCTAACTTGTGGCAGGTTGCGAAGATTGATCCAAAATATAAGGCAACCATGTTTGAAGAACTTGGAGCTCTTAGGAAGAACAAGACTACGAAGTTGGTGGTACAACCACCAGGAAAGAAAGTTGTTGGATGCAAGTGAGTCTGCACCCTAAAGAAGAATCTAGAGGGACACATTGAACGCTACGAGGCATGTTTGGTGGCAAAGGGGTATAGTCAGACATACGACATATACTATGATGAGACATTTGCACTAGTGACAAAGATGAGCACTGTGAGGACGCTTATCTCCCTTGCTGTCAGTAAAGGATAAAAGTTGCATCAACTTGATGTGAAGAATGCATTTCTTCACGACGATTTGCTTGTGGAGGTTTACATGGAGATACCTCTTGGGTTTGAGACCAAGGACAAAGTGCATAAAGTGATTCGACTCAAGAAATCTCTCTATGGAATAAAACAGTATCTCTGAGCATAGTTTGACAGGTTTTGAAGGGCTATGATAGGCATGGACTATAGGCAGGTTAATGTCGATCATACAGTGTTTGTCAGACATCATAGGGGTCATATAACTATTCTGGCAATATATGTGGATGATTTGATAATCACGGATAATGATGAGAGTGAGATTGCTCAGCTGAAGGAAAAGTTGGGAAGATGGTTTGAGGTAGAAGATTTAGGACCACTTCATTACTTCTTTGGTATTGAGATAGTACATAGAGTGGACGGGATAGTTCTGTCACAGAGGAAGTATACATTAGACCTCCTCAGTGATACTGGAATGCTACGATGTAAGTTTGTTGTCACACCTATTGACTAAAAGGTCAAGTTGAGAGCAGGTGTAGGAGAACTAGCTGCTCGGGAGACATATCAGAGGCTTGTGGGTAGATTAATCTATCCGACTCACACCCGACCTGACATATCATTTGTTGTGAGTGTGGTGAGTAACTATATGCATGATTCTAAGAAGGATCATATGGATGTTGTGTATCATATTCTAAGGTACCTGAAGAGTGCACCTGGCAAGGGGCTGATTTTCAGGAAGAGTGGTCACTTAGACATTGAGGATTTAGTGATGCTGATTGGGAGAGTTGTGCTGATGATAGGACGTCGACCTCAGGGTATTGCATGTTTGTAGGAGGGTATCTGGTCTCATGGGAGAGTAATAAACAACAGGTGGTTGCAAAATCGATAGCTGAGGTGGAGTATCGAGCGATGACGTTGGGAGTTGCTGAGATGTTATGGTTGAAGTTGTTATTGTCAGAGCTCAAGTTGGAGCAAGGGAACAAGATAAAGTTGTGGTGTGATAGTCGGACTGCAATTAGCATCACCAACAATCTTACTCAGCACGATAGGACCAAACATGTGGAGATCGACAGACTCTTCATCAAAGAGAAGCTGGACAGTGGACTGTTGGAGTTGAGGCATATGATCTCAAAGGAGCAAGTAGCTGACTGTCTCACCAAAACACTTAGCTCTATAGATTTGTCTCGTTTTTGTAACAAGATTGGCTTATCTGATATCTTTCGCCCATCTTGAGAGTGTTGGTAGATTATTAAGAGTATTTAAGTTATTTACCATGTATTGTATAAATACCCATGCCATGAATGAAAGAATAACATTTACCCAAAAATTAATTGTTCCTTCAGTCTTTGCATTATATTTCCATGTGTCCTTCTCATCCCGTTTGCTATGATGCTTAGTGGAAAGTAGTATTGTTGGATGATTGAAGGGTTAGGTTCCTCCACGATAAGATCGGGTCTTATGTATTGTGTTTGGTGGTTCTAGCTTAGTTACTAATTTGGTTGCGTGGTTTACGGTTGATTAATGAATTCACATGTGTTGTAGTGATGGTTGGGTGATTATTGAGTTTTTTTTGTAAGTGATATTTTTATTGTTTAATCATATGCACATATTTACAACTTGTCTCAAAATTTAGTGTGTTACATACAATTCATGAGCTCTCTTTTCCATTCACCATAACCAATTTTTAGGCCCAACTTCATATGGGCACTTAGTGATAGCCACGTCTTGATTTGGATAGTCTCGCATGCCTGTTCATCATTCGGTTCTTCCTGCCTAAAGATTGCATCATTCCTTAATCTCCACAATTCCACAAAATATGCTGCCAGAATAGGGTCGGTACCACTCTAACCCTAGACCAATGCCCATACCAACCAATTACTGGTTCTGAGTTTCAGTACTGGTACTAGTACCAACCATTACATGTCTTTCGGTATCGGGTCCGGATAGTACCAGTACTGTGATCGGTTGCTACCCGGTACTGGTTTGGAAAAACCGATACCAGAACCGTTCCAGTTTCATTTTCCCTTTTGTTTACTCACTGTTTTTTAAATTATTTTTCAACTACTTGGTACCGGGTATACTGCTTGTAAACCTGATACTGATACCCCAGGTACTAGTACTAGAACCGATACTAGTGCCAGGCCAATACCGGTTGCTAGAGAAAGAGAGAGATAAGGGATTAAAGAAGTAAATTATTTCTTTAATTTCTAATTAAGCATGATCCCTAGTCTAGTGAGCTAGTATAATGGGAGGTGGACTCTTTGTTTATATATAGCATGTAACTCACATTAAGTCAATACTGGAGAGACTATTAGGTGCAATTTTCACACACTAGTTTTCGCGATCTACTTCAACCTACTTTGCAACAGTTTTTCAGTCGATCAATTCAAGATTCCCTAATCTTGTACTGATGGTCTGCTGAGGGCTGAATGGCCTCCACAGGGGTGCTGATGGTGCCATCAGCCGAGGAAAAGCCACTAGGGCCCTGTTTGCAAGTACTTCTCAAAAGCAGCTTTTGGCTTTTCAATCGCAGAAGCCCCTTTTACACTGTTTGCGATTTTAGCTTTTGGCGATGGAAAAGCTCCCAAAAGTCCAAAAGCCAAAAGCTACCTTGAAGTAGCTTCTGGGAGGCTTAAGGCGGTAGGAGTGCACAAAAAAACCAGAAATCCAAATCCGAACCCGAACCGAACGGATAAAATCTGATCGGTTCGGTTTTTTTCGGATTCGGATTGTCCGAAAAAAATAAACTCCGGTTTTCGATTTCGGATTGGATTTTGAATCCCAAGTTCGGATAACCGACCGGTTATCCAAACCAATCCGAAAATTTTAACTGTTTATAATTTAAATCGGTATAACATTGAATGCCCCAACTTGGGTGGAGCACCCTTCCCTCATGTTTAATTGCCGGAAGGATTTTAAAAATACTTCACGACTTGCTTATATTTATATTGTCTGACGGAGACTCAGCATTTGTACGCAACCGGTGTGGGATAACTCAATATTCCAAATTTCTAAGCTCTGATCCCTAATTCAGATGGCCAAGAGTGGAGTTGTCTGCGGAAATGGCACAGTCACCGAGACCGCCAAGCAATTCCCCCTCTCTCCGTCAAGGTCGACCTCGCATGGATGCTATGTGGCGGCATCATCATGGATATTGCCACGTCGGAGTTGGCCCATCTGTTTTTCCTTTCTCATATAACATTATCACAGAGCAAGGCATCCTCTGTTTCTCGGCCATGGCGAGGAAATTCATGAGTGCTTTCATACATGATGATTATTTGGGAGGGCATGTTGGACTAAAAGTGGTTGTTCCGTTCGATTTCATTTCTACATCTCTGTTTTTTTCTTCCAGTTTTCTTCATCTTGACGTTGAATTACAGAAAGTGAAAATTCCTGTTCCAATACCTGGGAAAAAGGAAGTTATGATAAAAGTGGGTTGTGGTTTTCTCTATCTTTCTAAAACCTCTCACTGAACGCAGTATACCACCTATAACTTCTCATAATTCTATCTTTTTACAGCTAGTAACTTAGTTGTTTGAGGTTTCTATTGAAGTGCCCATGGTGGTAGTAGTAGTCTAGTAGTATTTATAGATTCAGTCTGGGAGTAGAACGTGAGTAGGTGGATAGAAGATTTTCGGTATAAAAGTGGATTTTTGGTTTTTTTGTTGAACTTTGTTGTGTAACTGTGAGATAAATGGTAGGAATCTGAGGTTCCAAGATACCGGTGTAAATTTTGTTTTGGATATCGTTTTGCTGTTTTCTTAACATTACGTAATATTGTATTCGAAATCCGATCTGATCCAATTCGAAATCCGAAATTCGAATCTGAAATCTGATTAAAATAATCCGATTTTAAATGAATTGGATATGGTTATTGTTTTTCAAAATCCGAATCCGAAAAAATCTGGAAAAAAAATCCGAATCCGATCCGTTTGCAACCCTATATGGCGGAGTCAATTTTATAAATATTTAAAAATTCACTTTTAAGATAATTTTGTCTATATACAAATCGATAAAATTAAAATATCCCAAAAAATTCTCGTATTATATCTATTTTTTCGAATTATTTTTTTTAACTTTTGTCATATTAAAGCCACCACTCCAAATATTTTATAACTTCTTTGTCTAAAATCAAAAGCAGTTTTTGATAACACCCGTCGTCAAAAAAAAACTTTCACTGAGGCGCTTTCAAATTCCTAAGAGCTGTGCTACGCTTACTACGAGAAACCGAATTTTTAAACCGAAAATGAGCGGAATGACCAATTTACCCCTACTTAGCACAGTAACACCATCTGGGCTGTGTGGATATTTTTGACTACCATTCGGTCTGAAAGTTCGGTTGTGTGTAGTACAAATATCAAAATATGGAGGATCGATCATCGGAGAGAGTACCGTGGACATGGAAGGGTCAGTCTCATTTACAGAGGAAGAAGTTGAGCAGTTTAGTGCTCCTTTTGCGAATGCCTTAATCGGTAAATTTTCTCATGGCAGACCTCCAAATTCGTGAAATTATACAAATAATTACTTCATTTGGATTGAAATCTACTTCTCTGCTGGTCTTTTGGATCATAAGCACGTCTTGTTCCGATTTAATTATGTTGAAGACAAAAACAGAGTATTGTTGAGAGAGATGTGGTCTATAGGAAGATTTGCTATGCGAATTTTCTGTTGGACCCCATATTTTGGTAGTGATGTTGTGCCCCATATAACTCCAATCTGGATATCATTGGCTGAATTATCTCTGTTATTGTATATGAAGGAGAATACCTTTGATATAGTGAGAATTTTGGGAAAACCGTTCATGATGGACCAAACTACGATTGATTTAACTAGGACGAGTGAAGCAAGAATTTGTGTTGGGTTGGATTTGTTGAAACCTATGCCCAAATAAATATGGGTAGTGATGGGCAAATATGAATTCTGACAAACTGTAGATTATTAGTATGTTCTGGCTTATTGTGGACTCTGCATGCGAAAAGGCCACGCACAATTGGATTGTAAAGAATTGCATTCATCTGATGGCCAAGCTAAAACTGTGATACAAAAAATTCCTGGTGCTGCAAAGTTGACACTACCAAAAGATGTGGCTGGGAAGACCAAAGGAAAAGCGGTGCTGCAATATAGACCGGTCAGTAATGCCGCTAATATCTCCAATGCTGATATGAGTTCTGAGATGTCTGGTTAAATGGTTGAATCTAGTAAGACTGGGGTTGCTAATGTGGTCTGGTTGACACCCTTCCCTAAGGGTTTTACATATCTTTTTCGTCCAGAACTGCAGAAAAAGAAAGGTGCAACTGGGATCAGGCAAATTGAGGCTGAAAAGGATATACCTAAGGTAGTGAAAAAATTCGATGCTATATGTACTACTACTGTTGGAGAAGATCCTCACTCTGAAAATGTCCTGATTGATCCCTCCAGCTCCATGGTTGCTCCTCTAACAACCAAACTGATTTTGAATGATACTATTGGAAGGGTAGTGTCAAATACTAAGGAACCGATGGTGGTGATTGAATCGTGTAGTTCTATCCTAGAGTTACATGGAGCTAATGCAAAGGTAAAAGTTCCTGCAACAGATTCTGATTTATTATATGAACATATGCTAGATAGTCAGGTTGAGGTCCAAGGAGACCTATATCTGGAGGAAGAAGGCGATCTTACTACATTAATATCTGATGGGAAACATTTGGATGAGAAGGTAGTTTCTTCTATTGTCTTAGATCTGGACAAATCTGATGCGCAAATTCTGATTGGGAATTACTCGAACGAAAATGTTAATGCACCTGTTAATAAACAGTTGGATGATAAGTCTGTTCCCAGTATTCAAGCTCCCGAGACCCTTGCGGAGCCGAAGAACAACCTACTGAATTTAATTTGGTCACCAGATTTAGTGAAACCGCAGAAGGAATCTCCTCCTATTACAATGACTAAATATGAAGTGGATTTTGATCTGCTGACTGGAGCAAAGTTGCCCTCTCGCTGGATGAAACTTGTGGTGATGCGGAAGGAAGTACTTCCTCTTCTAGTTCGGATAAGCAGGAATTACCTGAGTCCAGAATATATATAGATCTGCAACTTCCAGTAGTAAATATTATGCTGAATGTGCCAGAACTGGAGATGGAGGCAGACCATGCTATTATAGAAGAAGAGAATTTTTTGAGCCACTTTACGATGATGAACAACAATATTCAGACTTTCTAGATGATGAAGTTTCCAAAAAGCCAAAACGAAGCAAGCAAGGAAAATGTCAACTATGAGCACTAAGACCTTACAGTACAAAACGAAAAAGGTATGATACCCGCTCGAAATTTCACTGGGTTCATAAATAACGAAAGGTCTTATATGGAATAGTAGAGCGGTGGGGGATACAATATCTCAGAGACGTTTAATTAGACTTGCCAAGTTACACAAGATGGATTTTTCGATACTGTTCGAGCCAAATATAAATCAAGCAAGGCTTCCTTTTCTGGTCCGGAAACGCAAATTTAAAGATGGGATCTCAAACTTGCAGGGTACAATATGGATATTATGGAGTAATAAACTGGAATGTTCTATATATTTTGATTCTTCCCAGCTGCTAGTTTTGAAAGTTGTTTTTAATAATTCTGTTGAATTTTGCTATGTGGGTGGTGTGTATGCTAAATGCACAAGAACAAGGTGAAATGAACTACGGCGAGATATGAGGTATGTGTGCCGTGTAACAGTGGGGCCTATTCTGATTGGAGGTGATTTTAATGTGGCCATCTCTGTTTTTGAGAAAAAGGGCATCTACTTATGATTATACATTCTGCTGCTGATTTTATTGAAGCTATGCATGACTGCTGACTTTCTGATGCAGGTTATGCAGGTAATCCTTTCACTTGGAGTAATAACAGGACTGGTCGGGATATGGTTCTTAAAAGACTGCATCATTTACTATTATCTGATCGATGGATTTGGATCTTACGCAGGTAAGGGTCCATCATAGCCATCGATATCCCTCAGACCACTCTCCTCGTCTGTTGGAGCTAATTCCTGCCCCTCGTAAAATACCTTCACGGTTCTAATTTCATAAATTCTGGATAGATCATCCTAATTTTTTGCAGAAGATGAAAACGGTCCAGGAGAAACCCGTTCTATCTGGAAATGCTATCCAACAGTTTACTGAAAAATTGAAGACTCTTAGACATGAGCTGGCATATGGAATAAGACTGTTTATGGGAATATTTTTGACAACATCAAATCAACTGAAGCAAGGATTCTTATCCTTGAAGCTCAATATGATCAGCTGGGGAACAGTGCTGATAGGGAACAACTGCACTTGGAAAGAGCAAACCTTGCTAAGCACCTACTTGCAGAGGAAATTTTCTGGAAGGAGAAAGCACGGGTGAAATGGCTGTGTGAGGGAGATCGGAATACTGCCTTCTTTCACCGAACTATTAAAATTAGGAGGTATAAGTCTGCGAATTTGTCATTATTGACTCTATAGGGAGGAGCTGTATCTTAATCAGAAACTCCTGCGCTGCTGATTGAACACTTTCATAAGCAGCTCACTGTAGAACCCATACAGATCTCTTCCCGGTTGTTGGATTTGATCCCTAAAATTGTTACTACTGAGACGAATGCTGAACTTACTGAATGTCTGGGGATAGGAGATTAAACAAACAGTTTTTGCAATGAATAAAGAAAGCGCACCTGGCCCAGACGACTTTTTTGGAGTCTTTTACCAACACTGTTGGGACTTTATAGCTGATGATCTTCACAGAGCCGTGCAAAGTTATTTTTCTGGGCAAGAGCTTCCAAGGATAGTCACTGCTACGCTCCTTTGTTTGGTTCCGAAGGTAACTAATCCCAGAAGTATATCTGACCTAAGGCTAATTAGTTTGCGCAATTTTCTGGGAAAGATATTTACAAAAATTCTTACCACCCGAATGGCTATGGTTCTCCCAAAGTTGATCTCCCTCCCAACAGAGCGGATTTGTCAAGAGCAGACTCATATATGATAATACCTTGTTAGCTCGAGAACTGTTTCATTCTCTAGATCGGAGGCAATCTGGTCCAAATATTGCTATAAAACTAGATATGGAGAAGGCTTTTGACCAAGTATCTTGGTTCCTTTTAACCAAAGTTCTTCGGGCATTTGGTTTTGCATAGTCTTTTATTGACAGAATCTGGAGGGTGCTATCAAACAATTGGTTCTCAATGATGCGCCAAGGGCTAATTTTTGGATTTTTCCAATCCATAAGGGGAGTACGTCAAGAAGATCCTCTTTCCCCCACCTTGCTTATTCTTACTTCAGAGGCACTCAGTCGTGGACTGAATGATCTCATTTTGAGATATCCTTACTGTGTTTACAAGCTTTCTACAAGCTGGCCTCAGGTCTCCCATCTTGCTTCTGCTGATGATTTGTTGATCTTCACAAAAGAGGCACAAAAGGCGCTTGAAATGTTTTTACAACTACTGAAGGAATATGAAGATAGTTCGGGTCAGAAAATGAATCTACATAAGAGAAGTTTCTTTATTTCTACCAAAGTAGCATCTAGTGTGATTTCAGAAATAAGGAATTGGTCAGGTCTTACTCATAGTTCACTAACCAATACATATCCGGGGTTGCCTCTATGTCAAGGCAGAAAACTCTCTAGTTTTTTCATAGACTTACTGCTGAAAATCGAAAGTAGAATGGAAGACTGGAGTGTGAAATATCTTTCAATGGGTGTTCGACTCGTTTTGATCCGACATGTGCTTTCCAGCCTCCCTCTCTATCAGTTTATGACCATTATTACCGAGCCAGACAATAATCAGATCACTAGAACCTATATTTGTGAGGTTTTTGTGGGGAGCTGATGCTGGAGGTAAAAAAAACACCGGAATCATGGGAAATAATCTGTCTTCCTAAGCAAGAAGGGAGATTAGGTATTCACAGGCTACATGATATATGTATGGCGGTTGCAATGAAGCAATGGTGGCAATTGAGATAGGGGACTTCACTATGGGCAATCTTCATGACACGAAGATATTGTACTGATCTGGATGCAAGTACTGTGATGACCATCCCTAATAGCTCTCACAATTGGAAAAGGTTGGTGTCTATATGGCCATACATGCTTGCAAACACGTTTTGGCTTATTGGTGAAGGCTCCAAAATTAATACGTGGTGGGAAAAATGGCTTCGTGGGGGTCCTTTAAGTAACCTGATTCAACCAGTACCACCATCAGCCAAATTATCTGATTTTATCAGCCAGCAGAGATGGATCTTCCAAATAACATTTTTAATAGCTCAGTTCAGCAACTCATAACATCAGTTCCTATTCTGGAGCAGTCAGATAAGTGTATATGGGAGCCAAATTTGGAGGGATCCTTCTCATTCTTTTCTGCCTGGGACCTGATTCGTCTTAAAACCCCTGCCAATAAATATTTCAAACATCTTTGGATGCAAGAATCCCTCCAAAAATCAGTCTTTTGATGTGGAAAGTAATGAGCCCAATTCATATATATTTTTGGGCTCATTTCATTTACTGTTTTTCATTGTTTTATTCACCTAAACACTTATTTTGTACTTTATTTCGTGCTTAATTGCATTGATGCAAGATTGAGGAGCAAAATCATCAACCAGATGCAACTCCCAGATTTGCAGTGATTTTCCTGCACTTTTGTGCACATTCTGTGCATATCAGACGCATGCAGCAGTCAGTCAAGACCAATTCCTAGCTCAATCTGGCATGGTTCAGCCATCGTGTGAGCTCCTAAGCATCATAGATCCACAATGAACATCCTGGAGCTGAGCAAAGTATTTTTACGCAAGGGTGCAACTTAATTTTGGAGTTGTGCATCAAGAAATCTGGATTGGATATGCCGAATTGCACATTTTGTGCAAAAATGAAGAAAACCAGCAGATTGGCATCAAATGTGCACCTAAACCGTGTGTTTGTGCACATTTTAAAGGTCCATTGCACTTATCAACGTGTGATAGGCCTTTGGATGTATACAAACACCCCAAATCAAGCCAAAGAATCAAGGAGGGGACCATTATCCGAAAGAAGCAAAGGCCAAAAGATGGTGAAAAGCTGCCTTGCCATTTTTTGCAAAAACTGGGAAATGACTGCAGTGACCTTTTTCGGTGCATATCTCTCACTTTGCTGGGAGGATAAATCTGAAATTTGACCACGAGCTAGGGCACACAGTTATCTACAAATATTGTGAAGGAGTGCGGACAGAATCAGCTACCACAAAGAGATATAACAGAATATGCTGATTCTATTTGCTGATATGCAGACAGTTACACATCTGTCCACATATTGGTGCACAACTTCTAAACGGCTGCATGGATAATTCTGAGATTTCACCACAACATTCCTAGGTCATTCCCCTTAAAGTATTATTTAGACGTTATTGGCATTTGAGCCCTCGAGCAGAACTTTCTAGATGCAACAAAGGACTGGAGTGCACCCGCAACTGAGAAGACAGAATTGTCCCTCAATAATGCAACAGTCCTGCACAAATCAAAAGGGCCATCTAGTAAATATAAGAGGCCATCGTCTATACAATGGAGGAGCTTCATTTGAAGCTACATTCTGGAATTTATTGAAGAACACACAAAAAGGAAAGAGCTCCAGAATCCATCACACCAGTTTGGAGGTAGGGGATCCAGCTCTGCATCAGCAACCTTCCTGGCTTCTATGGGTTGCTTCTCTGCAGTTTTATCGATTGTATTAGCTCATGCATATAGCATGAGCTAAGTTTATTTAGATTCAAGGCTCAGTTGAGCCGAAACTACATGTTTGATTCAGATCTTTAGCGTTAAATATCAGCATCTCATTCGATTTATGTGTGTGGTTTGATTTATAAATTTATCTGCTTCTGATCAAATCTGGTAAACTATCTACGTGGTTTATGCATAGATGAGGAATCACATTCATATATAGGACATCAAGCATATTATCACACCTTCGCCCTTGGGGGAGGACCCCTAGCTTTAGGTGCCACGGACCAAATAAATCGTTCATGTCTAGAGATCTTATCTTCCCTTTCATTTGAAGGAGGTGAGGCTATGAAGCCAAAATGTCCCCTGTGATTGGTAGACTAGCTGGTATACCTCGGAAGAGGTCCAGCTATACATGAGTTTGGTGGTTGATTGAATGAAAGATCAATGATAAATAAGGTTGAAGTTAGAATTGAAACATGTTAGTTAAGTAAAATACTGCAACCTTGGATCACTTCCCCAAATATTGTCTTATCTCTTTTTCTGTTGCGATTTTGAACTAGTTGTCTCCATAGCTATTAAACTTCATTCTCTTAGCTTTCTAATGAAATTGGTTTCAGCTCATGCTGATTATTCGTCTGAAAGATATGCATCCCTGAACTTTCTGCTACACTGATAAAAACTGACTGATAAAGCATGTTTAGACTTTGCTCCTCGTGAATCATGACCATTGCTCACTAGCATTGTATTATAATTTATCCGTGTACACTTTGCACGCATCAGAATACACTACATAATGCCCTGTCTGTTGATGAAAGAATTCGAAGAATTGGGATACCAATCGTTTCAAAATGTTGCTATTACAAGTATCACCCACAAGAAGAGTCCACAAAATACTTATTTTCTTATGGAGAGTTGGCAAGAGAGAGTTGGGTCTATTTTTGACAATATTTGTGAAATTCCACTAGCGATAGTTGCCCTGACAATGAGGCTAGACATTTGGGGAAAAGTATCGGGTAGTCGTATATTGAAATTTATCAGAAGCACAATTCCATTGTATGTCTGTTGGTCAGTAAGGATTTCTCGATGCAAGGCATTTTTGACAATATCTCTCCGAATGTATCTCAAATTATTGCTGTAACTTGTGGTCTGATATGGGATATTTATCAATCCAAAATGAAGCCAGTGGCTACTAGGGAGGCAAAATTCTCACTGCTCTAGGACTCAAAGTAACTCTCAAAAACTCAACTGATGGATTGTAGTCTAGATCTCATTGGAAGGCTCCTATCAAGGAACTGTTCAGCTAGATACTGCAGTGTATTCAACCTCTGGATCAAGTGCTTCTGGAACTGGTTCAGTCATCAGGGACTCATCAGCGAAATTGTTGTTTGCTTTTACAAGGCAGTAAGGGAACGCAAGAGATCCACAGATGGAGGTGTTGTTAGATGGAATGAGAGGTTGTATAGACCATAATCTTTTGCGAGTGTCTATCAGCTTTGATAGGGCGAGACTCTTCCTCTGCTCTGAGGATGGAAGTGGATATCTGTGGTGCTCTCTGCCACAATATAGACTAATTTGCAAAATGCTAAATGAGAATGGAGATTTCCATCTCTCTTTATTAACAAAAGGGCAAAATAGAATGGCCAAAGGTCTTGCTAAATGGAGTTACGCAAATGGTGACCATAATTTTTGTGCAGATCGAGATTTGCCTGTTGGGATTCAAGGAGTATATCAAAAAGAGTTGCTCCTGGCAGATCTTATTGTGAGCTGAAAAGTTGCTACAAATACAGACTGCTAGGCAAAGGAAAGCAATACACATCAATTTACCACAAAAAACAAGACCCTCCAGAAGAACATCACTAAAGTCTCGACTGCTTACCAGGATTCTGATTGAATCTGTATTCAGCAGTCTAAAGTCACACGGAGGTGGATGCTAATTCATAGTAGCAGACACCTCCGGTAAAGGTAAAATCTGCTGGCCTTTAATAAGTGTCTGAGCAAGTGCGGATGGTTTCCCTCTATTTTTAATTTCTGCTTAATTGCTTATGTGGGAGATCGTTGTTTCTTTTGTCTAGTATCATGAGCGCTTCGTGGCAAGCCGGACAAAAGAGCTACATTTCCAGCAATGGGGAAAAGGCAGCATGTCAAGTGTTGCACATCAAGATAAGCATCATTTTCGAAAAACAGAAAGGAAATCTTCTGCGGCCAAACTCCCGACGGAGGTGGATGCTAATCTATACTAGCATGACACCTCCGGTCAAGGTACAATTCCTTGGACCTTTCTATTTTTGGTCAAGCATTAAAGATTATAGATCTTTGCTCATATCCTTTTTTATTAAAACCTCCTCATTGGGAGGGTTACGCATTAAATAAAATTTTAAGGTTCAACAAGAATGGAAGCTTAGGTTACCAGCTCTAGCTAAATTTATACAGTGCCCATTGGGCGAGTACCTAATGCTAGGCAACCAAGCTAAAGAAAAGACTTGCATCATACAAAATATATGCCCATTATCCGAATACCTGTATCTAGAGTTTATGTAGAGTCTAACAAAGTTTTGCATATGTTGAGTGTTGATCAAGCTCCAAAAGTTGAGTTGTACCTTGAGGAAGGTCCTGGTAATTGTTGAAGATTTCATCTTGGTTTGTGGCACCCCATTTTGCAAGCATATCCGCCACAGAGTTTGCCTCTCTATAGCAATGTTTTATGGAAATAAAGGTGAAAAGAGACATTAGATGAAAGATTTTGCTTACTTGGAGTCTAATGTGCCATGGAGCAGTGGTCCTCTTGTTTAGGATGCCCTCCAACTGCATGAAATCGGTCTCCACCTCCATAGATGTGTAGCCTCGGTCATAGAAAAGTTGAAGCCCCCAAAAAAGTGCTTTAGTTTCTGCTTCAATACTAGTACAAGGTAACGAGAAATTATGTGTAAAGGAGATGACGAACAAACCTCGGGAATCCCGGAGGATCCCCCCTCCCCCCGCATTGGAGGTAGATGAACTCCCATCAGTGTTAAGTTTATAGTGTGGAGGAGAAGGATGAATCCATTGCACTTGAATGGTTTGTCTTGGCTTTGGAGGAGCAAGTGTTAGATGAAGAGCCTCCAAGCTTTCCTTGTATGATGGCCGAATGGGTGTAGTATAGGATGTGAGGCCCATAATATCCTTCAGGGCATTAAGAATGGTGTAGACAATAGAGCCAAAGCATGGTGTTTCTTCATCATATCTTATCCTGCATCTCATCTTCCAA
>JAOYMZ010006247.1:0-22776 GCA_025802335.1 Pinguicula primuliflora | reverse complement strand
AACAAGAGTAGGCGGAACAACAGACAACCAGGGTGGTGGTAGAGCTTCTGGATTTCTTTTATTTCCGCAAATGAACTCACTGAATTGCCGCTAGGATTTCATGCTCTTCGTGGCTGGTTGCTATTCTAGCGCTGTTAGCTTTAGATTTTCAGAATAAACTGTGTATGCATATGAACCATGGATGGACGCACCTCGTATGATTAAGCTACTTTCTCATTTTTTTGAAATTGATATGAAGTAATGTGTTATGGGAATCGGAGGTCATATGCATAATCGTTAATTAGGCTAAACGGACTTGGAATTTTACAGCAAATGTCTTGAAAAAACTTCTTTCTTCATGGAGACGAATGCAATGACAACAAAATTATCACAAGCTTCGTGCTTCGGCTGACGAATGCAATGACAAAAAATTATGTATAATGTTAAACGTATTCACAAGTTTTGCACTCAATTAAGTACAACAGTTAAAACGACGTCGTTTTGATTTGTGTGAAGTCCAAACGACGACGTTTTACCTTAAGTATACACATATATAATATATTATCATTCCTGAAAAATTATAGTCATAACTGTTAAACTGGATTTAATATTTTTATATGTAATTGTGTATGAATTTTTTCACGATAGTTTTAAGATATTTAACTAAGGTAAATCTTCATATTGTCAATCTTCGTCAATGAGGGGTTGACCTATTGGTTCTAAGAGTGAAAATTCCGCTAAAAAGTTATTGGTTCAAATTCCCTTAGCAACATGAGTTTGTCAGATATGATTTGTTATGTGTGGCTTACCTCCTTACCGTGGTTTACAGGCTATTGCGGAGGACGTTGGGTTTACCTACCATGGTAGGGTTCCCTACGTTATCAAAAAAAATATTGGCAATCTTCGGGTGATAAGTATTTCCTTCGGGTGCACAATTTTTGCGTAGCATTATCTGTTTTCGAAATTTGTCGCATAATTGAAAATCTTATATATAGGAGATGAAAAGCCTAAAGTTCCAACACGATTCCAACGACTTTATCACCGGGAATTTCTGAATCCATTTTTCCTGGGTTAAGTAGTCATTAATAGAGTTTTAGAAATTCCTGGCGACGAAGTCCTCGAGACTGTACCAGAACATGGGGGTTTTCATCTCTTATGTATAAGCTTTCCAATTATACAACCAATTTTTAAAATAGATGATGCCATACAAAAATTGTACATTCGAAGGAAATACTGACCCCCGAATATTGAGGAAGTGCTCCCATTAAACTAAAAATAAGTCACTAATTTAAAATTTCCTTTTTGATATTATTTTGAAATCGGTTACAAATTTTAATTTAGTTATTTTCAATGTACAAAAAAAATTAGAATACCAAAAACATATATTTAAAGTGTGAAATCTTTAGCCTAATATTAATCATTCATTTTGTATTGTTCTAATCAAAAAATGTATTCCGTTCTAAAATTGTCTTGTAATCAAGACTAGCATATAACTCATGGCTGAAGCCACTTCCAAACCAAACCAAACATACCCAGTAAATCCCGCCCTTATGCAGAGCTTTTAAATTATAAAGCCACTTCCACCATCCACTAAATAATAAAACAATAAGTATATCGTAACGGTATCAGAATTTTTTTATCGAAACAGTATCAATATATATCTCAAATTTTAGCGTAATGATAATTATCGTTGTATCGATTTCAATAAACGGTCAGGATTCGCAGAATAAATCTTATTTTTAAGTAAAGGAGATAAAAAAAAAAGTAATATTAATTCAATATTAAAAAGAACAAAAAATTAAGCGAGATTTTAAGGTTTTTTTTTGGATTTTCTCATATTAGGTGGCGTATGTTAACATTGGTAGAGACAGATTTTTTACAGATAAGCGAAATTCGACGCACGTTAGCCAAAATGCACTTGAAATGCTAACATGCTCCGACATTTTGAGAGTTGACTGCGTTGACTTCGAGCTATCTTACTATATAGATTCTGGAACTTATGATAAAATTTGATTTTTACAAACGAAAGTCGCTAAAAAAACTCATACATAATTATATATAAAAAAATATTAAAAGATTGATACTTAAGAATTTATTTTAATTACTCTCATTTTTTTTCTCTCATTACTTTGCTTTAATGTTTAAGTTGGCAAAAGCACCATATTACTCTAATTACTTTACTCTCTAATTTAACCTTATACTTTACTGTTCCTGATTTCCTGAGGAATATCCTTGCATGTCCCAACACGACAACACATGGTTAGTCGATTGTTTCAGGTTCTATATACACGGGCTCTCATCAAGCAATTGGAGGTCGCACAAAGCTAGGTGCTTTGCACCCTGGGGGAGATGATGAGTATGATCGCCTTATCCCGCACGTAGGGGGCGGACGATATACGAGGATTGGGTTTTGATGTGTTGCGACAAACCTCTACGGAACCTTCCTATTTAAGCGCTAGACAACCTAGGGCTCGCTCAATTTCTACTTTGATCCACTTCAAAAATTATGTTTGTACTCTTTCTTTTTGATTTTACGTTCATGGCTACGGCTTCTACCCTATGAAAAAAAATAGATTTTTCGGATGAAGCAAAATTTTTATAAACTGAAAATAATTACAAAACTATTTCTATGTACTCATGTACTCTATCTACAAGACAAAAGACATAAATCTAGATTATCTAACCAAACTAATATTCCATAAACAAATAAGTTCCTGTGGTCCTCATCTTTGAACCATTGCCATGTGGTTACCTGAATCTTGTGAAATAATAGTAACAGGTTTATCTCTTGTCCAGTTAAATATTTTCGATTCCGACCATTCCATATAATCTTGTCTGCTACAAACCAAATTGTTCTCCATGCATCTGATGTAACTCCCTCCACCTTCATGTCTTCAAACTCTTCTAAGGAAGGTCATTTTCCAACTGGCTCATCCACCTTAAGTCATTCCATTACTCTCCTCCACATATGTTACGCTACATTGCATTCTTGGAATAAATGATCAATACTTAGAATTTTCCTGAAACGAATATGAGGGCCTAGGAAACAATTACGGAGACCTCTTAAAACAATACCTAAATTGGGCCAACCCCTTATGGTCCCATTGAGCCAATTCACTCTAGACTTCCCCTGGAAAGAATCTTGGGCCTCAGACTGCCCGCTCCAATACTATGTTAGAAAACAGTCCCCCTCTCTGAGCTTGGGTCACATGTGCGCAGGTGCGCATGTGTGGGCCAACTTTTTTTTTGATAGGTAATTGGTAGCTTTATATAAATACGAAACAATTAAGTCACTGTACAAATGCTGAAAGGAAATCTATGCTATGTAATCAATCAGTTCTAGGCATGATCAAAGAAAGCCGAGTTGTTATCATGTAGGAAACATTGTTGCTGGATCTCGCCACCAATCGCTGATGGTGTATGTAGAATGTCTGAGATGATGTGCCTTGATCCAGAACCATGTATGACTTTTGGTGATTTCAACGACATCAGAGATGCCTTCTCCATTGAAGCGTATCACGTTCCTTTCCTTCCATAGATACCGCACTACTGCTTGCCAAATTGCTTTCCCAATCTCCTTACATGTTCGGCCTTTGAACTGTACTATGAAGCTGATATAATGTTGCTGTACCGAGGATTGTTCTGGCAGATTAATGCTAATCTAGTGACACATATCAGACCAAATTTCTGTGGCATGAGAGCAGGTACATATCATATCCAATGTAGTCTCCTCGTACAGGCCGCACCAAACGCATCTGGCAACTTGTTCAGCTACTTGTATCCCTCGTACCCTTAAGTTAGCCATGCTTGCAATCCTATCTTGCAGGATCCTCCAGGAAAACACCTGGACTCGCCGAGGCGCTACTTTTCCCCAAGCCTTCGCCAGTTGTTCCCTTTCAGAGCTCGTTTGTTCGACATGTTGTTGTTGAATGATTCTGTAAGCTGAAGCCACTGCATATGACCCTGTAGGATCTCCTGTCCACTTCCAGCAGTCTGCACTATCCTGTTGAGGCCAAATCCCTGCAACATGTTCAAATAGCATAATGAGCCGATCTTGCTTCCAAGATCTGAGCCTGCGTCTGAAGGATAAATAGGAAGTAAAAGAATTTAAAGTACTCCCCAATTGTGCCATCTCCTGTACTGTTATGTTTCTTGAATTGCTAATCCTGTACAAGTCGCTGAACAGCACTGCCAAAGCCCCTTCTCTGACCCAGTTTGAGCGCCAAAAAAGTGTCGTCGCCCCTGAATTAACATGTGTGAGCCAACTTAAATAGGAATATGTGAATTACTCTCCTTCAAACCTTGCGCCCAAGATAATAGATTGTAGCACTACATTCCTATTTGAGTTGATTGATATTTATGTGTGAAATTCGTGTGGGACAAATATCTCAACACTCCCCCTCAAGTCCAACTAGGTAAACTATGCTGGACTTGGATCAATACTCGGAAATAATTTGAAGTACCTCAAAAGCAATCATCGAGACCTCCTGAAATAATGTCTGATTCGAGCCAAACCCCTATGGGGCCAATACTCGAGACTTTCTCCGAAAACACTCTCGGGCCCTAGATTGCCCGCTCTGATACCTTGCTAGAAAATAGACCCCCCGCTCTTGGCTCATGTCTCATGTGGGCATATGCGCATGTGTGAATCAACATAAATAGGAAGATATGGGTTAATCTCGTTAATGCTTTAAGTCCAAATTGATAGATTGTAATACCACATTCCTATTTAAGTTGGTTAATATTTATATGTGAAATCTGTGTTTGACATTTCAACATCTCCTACTAGAATATGCATCATATCTTGCACCCATTCTTATTGTCCCATCTTTTGCACATTCTTCCAACAGTTATTATGTTTTGATGTACCATGACTCCCTCCTTCCCCTCTCCTCACAACTCCCTCATTAATCCCCAACTCCCTCATATTTCCCACCCTTAGTCCCCCCTCCTGCACATAGTTGGATCTTATTACCTTCTTCCACAATCTTTCCTCCCCCTCTAAAATCTTTCCCACCCATTTGCTGAATAAGTGTAGTTCGTATCACTCATTTTCTTGATTGCCTATTAATGGGTTGACATATTCATTTGCATATTACCCAGGATACTCTTTTCTCATTACTCACTCCACATAAGAAGTTCCTAAGAATATACTTTATGGACATAAGTATTAACTTGGGAGCTAGGAATTGATGGTTTTAGAATATTTTAGAAAATTTCACACAGTAAGTTTCTCCATTATTTCATGATATCATATCACAGCCATGAAGCCATCCTTTTGAAATCAAAATCATGAATCAAATTAGCAACTCTACCGTGTATGGGATGTCTATATTCTTAAGACAGATTGAATTTTGGTCATAGCCTTAGTGGTGAAATGATTGTTGAAATGTCCCATATGGATTTTACATATAAATATAAACTAACTTAAATAGGAATGTGGTGCTACAATCTATTACCTTAGACTCAAGGTTTTATGAGAGTAGCCTACATTTTCCTATTTCAGTTGGCTCATACACGCGCACCTGCGCACATGAGATCTGAGCCCCCTGAGAGGCGGGTTTGTTATAGAACATGGTATCAGAGTGGGCAGTTTGTGGCCCAAAATTTTTTCCAGGGGAAGTCTGGCATGAATTGGCCCAATGGGACCTTGGGGGTGTTTGGCCCAATTTGGGCATTGTTTCAGGAGGTCTCGATGATTGTTTCTGAGGTTCTCGTAATTGTTATTGATCTCATAATGGAAATTGACCTAATTGGGAATTATCCATGTGGTAGTCCAAGTCTCAACATGGTTTACCTAGTTGGACTTGAGAGGGAGTGTTGAAATATCCCACACAAATTTTATATACAAATATCAACCAACTTAAATATAAATTTCGTGCTACAATTTATTACTTTGGGCTCAAGGTTTTAATGAGATTAGCCCACATCTTCCTATTTAAGTTGGCCCACACATGCGCACATGAGACCCGAGCTCACTGAGTGATGGGTCCGTTTTCTAACAATGATTACCTTCCAAAGCATTAAGACCATTCTTAGTTTTTTCTAGAGGTGTTCCATTGTTCAATGACATAACTTGTTGAACTAAAGTAGCATTGGAATTATTAGCATTTACAGCATCATATACTAAATATATCCATATGAGCATAGAAATCAGTAGCAGATTGCATATCAATTTGAATTATAGAAACAAACGAATTACTAAAGGTGACAGAATCAGATATGGAAGTAGAGTGAGTGGCAACAATATTGCGAGTGAGTGACAGCAATATTGCGAGTGAGTAGCAGCAATATGGAAGTAGAGTGAACAGTTAAAAAGAAATGATGAGGTTTCCTAAGCTCCTGGACTAGAGTTGTTATCCGGCGATGAGAAGTCAGGAAGAAATCATTGATGGTTTCTGCAACAAAAGGGTAAAGAACCACTGTCCGAGACCTGGGATGATGTTTACATGCATCTCTGATACTGTATACTGGACCAGACAGAAACATTCGGAATTCCCGTATGCCTTATTCCGGGTAAATCACGCCTGTCGTGATTCACCTATTCTGCATATACGGGACATGCACAGATGATGTGTGGGTTCCTACCTTAATCATGATTGTGTGGCCCCGTATACACGGAATGCATACATCCCATCTATCGGGTCCATGCACGATGCTATGATATCGTATACGAGATCCGACAGCACATTCGGAATTCTCCCACATACACTACACTGGTACATCACGCCTATCGGAATGAACCCACTTTGCGTATACGGGACCATGCACAAACGATCCATGTTCCTAACCTAATAATTGTTTTCTCAATTTCTCTCCCAGTGTGTTCTTTATTTGATCCTGAAACATTCGAGGAAAGAGAGTGGATGTCATATATGAAAGATATTGAGGATGTGCCTGACTGTACAGATGAGCGGATCACTAAATTTGTGGAATTAAATCAATACGTTTGGGTCTGGGTTAATCTTCACACAATTCCCACGAAGAAGAAGATGATCTATCAACTGAGGAAATGAAGTTCTATGCCTTGCCACAACCATGAAAGCCTTACAATCCTTACACCTAGATGTCCAAAAAATACGTAAAATTGACCCCAAGTAAGGTACCAACGTGGTTGACTTGTAAGACAGTGTACGTGCCTTGGCTTGTGAGAATTGGCCATTGGGTGGCGGCTGTCTTGCGCTTGGAAGGAGGTCGGATTACCGTTATTGACAATCAACCGATGGTGTATTCAGACGATTAGATCCAAAAGTATATGCTTCCATTGTGCACACTAATGTCGGAGATTCTGATACCTTTCAAAGAAAGCAGCATGCGGGCATGTCACTCATATGTTCCCGTCCCTGAGAATCCCTTTTTTATGAGCTTCAATCGGATCATGCAGACATAGGGCAAATATATTTCAGTCACGCATATGTTGGTACATGTCAATTATTGTTTTAATTCGTTATCGGTTTGTTTAATTGGTTTATATACGGCAGAGGCTACGAGGTCTACATGTGCAAGAACATTGGATTGCACATGATGGGCATCACAAATTCCAAGGACTACATGAATAATGATACACTGTTACAGTATCAGAATTTGTATGCTTTATCGATTTTTGAAAGATGCTTGGAATCGTAACAATGTACACTTTAGGGAATTTGATGTTTTGATTCAATTGAATGTCTGTGAATGAATCTGACAAAATCGACGCGATTCATTGCGTTAGTAACGAATGCATTAATAATATTTGCGTGCAAAACTCCCAAAATCCGAACTAACCGATTTTGCTCATCGCATATGTAATGAAATTTAATATTTTATAAATATGATTTTATAGAATACAAACTAAAATTAACTAAACTATAAGCTACTCTGCATTGCCGGGATACAAATAATTCCTCTATCGACGCTTCATTTGCTATATACTATGATGAAAAAAATTTCCCTCCCATTCGAGGAATATTCTTGTCTCTCTATTTATCCCATATGACACACCAACACCACTTCACTAATAAAAGTGGGGAGTGTAATTTGTAACCACAAAGGCTAGTTTGTTAGAAGATTTGAAGTTATTGAATGGGATACTACTTGAAGATAGATTAAGGGTGATAGTGATATAAAGGATTTGCAGGACAATTACTAATTGTAGAAGTACCAAGCACCATAATCTGACCCTTTTACTTCTCCTTCTACCCATGGGCAACTCACTTTATCCCGTAAGTCACACCAGCACCACTTCAAAACTAGATTCAGAAAATCTCAAGAAAGAGTTGGAACAAACAAAGGAGCGTGCAAGAGGAGAAGGAAGTTTGTTGTGAGGCCTCAGAGTAACCTTTACTACGCCACGATAGGCATTATTAGAAGAGTTAGAGCAAAAAATATCGAGTGCATGCAAAGTCAAGTAGGGGCAACTCACTTTATCCCAAAAGACACACCAACATCACTTCACTGGTAAAGTGGGGTGGGGTGTAATTGGTAGAAGACTGCTAGTTTGTCTTCCGGGATAAAGATAACTGCACATAATAATATGGTGTGCCTTATTCTTGAAGGACGAAATCAGAGAAGGAAGCAACGTTGGCAATCATGTTGTGAATGAGGAGTAGGTTTATTTTTGTTGTTGCATCTATTTATAGGGACTAAAATTATCATAATTGAATCGTGGACGTGGTATCCAACTGCTCAATATCACAGCAGAATATGAAAAGACGCGCTCTGTTAATATAACGACACAACATGCGCTGATCATGAAAAAACTACACCCGCACGTGCAGTCTATAAAAAACTCGCTTTATTAATGCACATGCATATCTCTTCAGGAAAATTCATATGGAAAAGATTCATATGGTTTAGGGCACGTCTGAGGTATCAAGGTTCATCACCTATAGTTGCGCTCTTTTCGTCAACCGTGAAAAGAACAACGGATGTTGTGCTTATTACAATATATAAGGGGAATGAATGTCTCATCCGATTTATACACGAATGGTCTCAATTGTCTCAACTGCTGTATTTGTTCTGACTACGCTATTTGGGATATTTAAGTATGACAAAAATATATGATAAAACTCTAATTACTCCACTTTTCACGCTAAGTGAGTATGAATGGACAAACATGCATGTGGATACATTAGTTTTCCAAACTTTTTAGCGGGTTCTCAGGCACTTGTGGGATTGGAGACAGTATTTTCAAATAGATTGGAAGCAAAAAGACTCCATTACATTCCTCATAAGAGGAACTTGGCTTGGATACAAATCAATCATACATTGTGCATCACACGTTTTATATAGGCGTTACGCTAAATTTTAAGTGTGTAAAAGTGAAGAATTATATACCATAATTATGAATTTAGGAGCAATTAACTGATTGTGATTATTTGGTGTTAAAAGTTTAGGGCCCAACTGCAGTATCCGGGTTTACCACGTTTAGTCGTGCTCTTGTGGGATTGGAGACAATATTTTCAAGTAGATTGGAAACAACGAGACTTCATTACATTACTCGTAAGAGCATCTTGACTTTGATATGGATCAATCATACATTGTGAGTCTCATGTTTTAGATAGGCATTAAACCAAATTTTAAGTGTGTAAAATTGATGAATTATATACCATAATTATACATTTAGGATTAACTAACGGATTGTGATTGTTTAGTGATAAAAGATTAGCACCTGACTGTGCTATCTGGGTTTATCACGTATAGTTGCACTCTTGTGGAATTGGAGACAACATTTTCAAGTAGATTCGAAATAAAGAAACTTCATTACATTCCTCATAAGAGCAACTTGATTTAGATACAAATCAATCCTACATTGTGCGTCTCACGTTTTAGATAGGTGTTACACCAAATTTAAAGTGTACAAAAGTGATGAAGTATATACCATGATTATGAATTTAGGAGCAATTAATGGATTGTGGTTGTTAAGTGTTAAAAGTTTAGGGCGCAACCCCGGTATTCGGGTTTATCACGTATAGTCGTGCTCTTGTGGGATTGGAGATAATATTTTCAAGTAGATTGGAAATAAAGAAACTTCATTACATTTCTCATAGGAGCAACTTGACATAGATACGAATCAATCATACATTGTGTGTCTCACATTTTAGATAGGCATTACATCAAATTTAAAGTGTGTAAAAGTGATGAATTATATACCATAATTATAACTTTAGGACTATACTATACTGGATATTTAAGTATGATAAAAATATATAACAAAACTCTTGTGATTGTTTAGTGTTAAAAGTTTAGGACCCGACTACGGTATCCGAATTTACCACGTATAGCCGCGCTCTTAACGTCAGACGTGAATAAAACAACGAATGTTGTGCTTATTACTTGATAGTATGAGCATGATTGTCTCTTCCTGGATAACCACAATTTATCACTGTTGGCTCGACTATTGTGCTTGTTCTGACTACGCTATACGAGATATATGACAAAAATATATAATAAATCATTTGTGCTTATTTAATGTTAATAGTTGATAGTTGGATATATATTGAGCAATTCATACTGAGATATTTTTTTTATAAAAAAATATATGTGTCAATTCATACCGAGGGTTAGTGTATCTACATGGCTACCAGACAGAGAGTAAAATTGACAAAAACAGAAGATAACTGAACACTGGCTTCAGAAATCATTATCATCGTCTTCATCATCTCCCTCTTCTTCATCTATGTCCTCCTCCTCAGAATTGACCAATGCATCCGGGTCATTCGGATATTCTTAGCACCCAATCATAGTTGAGGTTGTCTTATCAGAAGCCTCACTTGGAGACATTGGAGGAAACAAATAGGGGGTTGCATCTGATGAATCTCCCGTCGAACTGTCGAAGTCGAACTTCCACACCTCTGGATATCCACTCTTCAAGGGCTCTTCTTTTCGGGCTTTCTTTGCTTTTTCGGCCTTCTTTACTTCAAGTGTCTCTTGAATGGCATCTTGCCATTTCTTTTGTTCGGCCTGGTCATATGACACAAGCATCACAATGATCAGACACATGAAGACTTCCAATGTAAAATAAATCAACAACATAGTAACGTCAATATCACAATACATGCCAAATATTCTACCATGCAGGATAATGATAAACAAGCAATCAAAAATTGATCTGTAGACTGTATCAATCAATGTACCTCAATGTTTTTAGGCTGCTCAGTAGTGACCATCAGCATAACAGGAGAGGCCTTTGTCTCCTCAACCACCTAAGGAGTGTTTTTAACATGGACTGGGGGAGGGTTCGTACTTGCCATTTGAACTTCCTCAGACCAAAGGGTTGAAGTGATGTACAAGACACAGTCGAAACGACAGAGGACACAAGTATTAACTCTTAACCACAATTAGGATGGACGCAAATAAAAGTTTTCAGCTAAAACTTAATTTTAAAGTGGGCTTGGAGCTATAATTTAATATATAATTATCTTCTTAAGCTTAAACGGCTAAGGGGAACCCGGCTGAAGCCTTTCCCGACACCCCTAGTCATAGGGCCCAAAAGCAGTATCTAGATTCACCATGTACATTCCTACTTTACTCGTAGGCCACATTATACCCAACATTGATAGTCGGACTACGTGTATATTAGCAATAATGAGAAAACTTCAAAATATTGAAAGTGCTGAATCATATTATAAATCATGATTACGCTAATGAATAAATCATGATTACCAAAATAGTCATTTCTGGCATTATAAATCATGATTACTCGCAGGCCGTATTATATCCGACATCGATAGGCAGGTTTGAGGCCCAAATGAGGTATTCGGTTAACTATGTATGATACGCGTATTATTTAGGAATAAAAAGAGAACTCCAATATTTTGGAATGGAAGTGATGAATTATATTATAGATCATTTTTTGGATCATTAATATTATAGATCGTGATTATGATTGTTATACTCTCCATCCTGCTACCCTCCCCAGACCCTGCCTAAGGCGGGATTTACTAGTATGTTTGGTTATGATGGTTATAACCAAGTGTCGCTTATGTTAAAAAAATGAAGGATCGACGAATTCCCTACTACATTACGCAAATGTACAACTGAATCCATCTTCTCAAGTCCCAATTAAATGTTCAACATGTAAATGAAAAATTGCAAAAGGTATGATACAAACTATAGGTTGTTCAGATTGCGTGCAACCAGTCCGTTAGCTTTGGTCTAACATGTTGCTATATCGAATCTCACGAAATCATTTCTGGGCATAACCATAGAGCTTGCCTGCGTGTCATCTTGGTTTAAGGTCTCTGGTGCGCATTCTGCCACTCCCTTAGGACGCAAAACAACTTCCTAGGTGTATCTCGTTGAATGCTCGTTCTCATGTTGGCTTAAAAATCCCGCAACATTGCCGTCATCACGCAAAAAAATAGTAGACTCAGCATGGTCGAACTTCCTTTTGGGATTGTACTGCAAAACTAAATCTATTGTATCTTTATTAAAACCATATCTGGTATAAAGGAGATTTAATAAAGATGTGAACAATAGGTTCTCCTCGATTTAAACAGCTCTCAAACAACAATCGACGCCTGTTTCTGTAAGCTCTGGATGATTCTTTACTTAATCAAGATTTACAATCTTCTAAAATAAAGTCAGCTTCACCTGCAAGTAATAGAAAAGAGAGCAGCATATATATAATATAAATACGTAGAATCAAGTAGTCGGGTTACTTGACCAAGTACGGTAATCACGACTCCAAGGTGTCAGGAGATCGAACACTGGCTGCGGCCTATATTCTTGACCACAGATCGACTAAATTAACTTGTAGAATAAACATTCATACCAGAAAATTGAAATTCTCATATCAAAATGCATGACCCATATCACGAATTAAATAATATTGTCCATAAATCAGCTATAATTTCGAATTAAACGGATCTTGAAAAATGGAACACAAATTTGATCTACCCTATTCACGCGAGGCCTGTTGAAACTCTCTGTCTCTCTCGCTCTCGCTCCGAAAAAATTGAGCCTAAAATGGAGAATAATAGAAGAAAAATGTTGATATGTATTTTTCGGCGACCATATTTTCGTGATGGTGGTTGGGGTTGGCGGGAATGAATGTAATTACGTTAGTTGGCGGTTAATATCAGTGTTTATTATTACAAACTTAAATATATTCAATTTTTGATTTATTTTCAAAATAAAAATTACTTTTGCAATTCTTTTTTTAAAGTTACTTTTCAAAAACAAATATTTCAAATGTTATTTTTGTGACAAACACTTAAAAAAAACTTCTTTCTTCAAGCAGACGAATGCAATGACAACAAAATTATCTGAAGTTCCTTTCATCGAATGACAAATGCAATAACAAAAATATAAAATCGTAGTGGGTAAATACTATTTAATACTAGTGTAATGCTCGTGGCTACAGCCATTGGTGCGAATGACACCCTGTGAAAAGGAGACGATGACATGAATATAATTTTGAGTTACATGTATCCCGTGAACGTAAACAGGAGATAGTAAGTGGTGGAACACCTGAATCATGTGAGTTTTAATAAGAAAGAAGCAAAAGATTGTAACGGTAATATCTGTATTTCACACAATCCTAAAGAACCAAAAGCTGTAGATACAACTAATGTTGTACTTGGTACCGGATCTGTCCCTAACGGAAATTTAGAAAGATTGTACCAGATTAATGTACAAAACTGAAATGTACATTGAAGAGTGCATTTCCCACTCTTCAACTAAAGAACCAAAAGATTGTGACAGATTATCGGCACAACTTTGAATGTAGCAAAACTGTCCCAAAATGCTTGTATGCCCGTGACATTATCAGGGCATTTTCCCTGAAAGGAAGGCATAAGCACGACAATTGGCATATGTGATAAATGTGACACCATTCGAACGACAAACAAAAAACTTGGGCGTTTAATAATTCCTGTGTTGTAAGGGGCAGCAATTTTTCGTGCAAACTGAATGTTTACCTTCAGCAACAAAAACTTTAGCATAAACTGCAATTGTGGGGGTGAGCAATGTAATATAACAAATATCAGAAGCATTTGTAATAATGTATAACAAATATAGTTTTTAAGAAAGGCATATGTCAGAAATAAAAAGCTAATCTACCTTCCGATATTGATTTTCCAAAAAAAATTGCAGGCATGTACAAAGAACTTGTCTGATGCGTAATACGCTTAACTATAAAAAGCTATAGTTGATAAGCACTTATTTAGAGCTTATTTCATTCATTAGTTTATATCATTTCATTCCCTAAACACTAAGATTATGGCTCAAATCATGCTCACTTCGAATAGATTGGAGAAATACATACATATTCATTATTTATATCCATTCTAGCTTGATTTATACATGTTTTAGTAGGAATTAATCAAAGCTCAAGATCCACATCCAAAGATGGCCGAAATGGAGATGATCTATATAGGTTTCGGACCTTATGCAACTTGGTGCAACCATGGGATGAGCTATACACATGTTTTGGACCCTCAAATTCAAATAAATAAGTGCATTTAAGTCTTGAGGACAAAACTACACAATTTGGGAAGTTGTCAACCACCCTTTCAAAAGTTGTCTCTCCATTTCGGGAAAGGAGGGTGAAATGACTTCAGTAACATTGCAGCAGTTGTATCTCACCAACCAAAGCGAGGATTAAGCGGAAATTCACCAGGACCTTGGTCAAAGAGTCCTCTCCAAGTTTAAATTTGATCAAGGAGCCGAAAAATGAGTGGAGGATAGAGTTTGGAGCCAAAACATCACAAGTGGTACAGAATCTGCGGAATGTCAATTCAGTCCATTGTTTGGGTTGTATTTCTCAAACGGATGGGAGGGTGACTTTGTAATTTCACCAGCAGCTAAACCTACAGGTTCTGAACAAATACTATTCACACTTTGCAAGGGTTTGATGCCACCAATGGGGAGATAGATTAAAGTTTGTACAAGATATATATTCTGCGCGAATGTCCATCTTATCCTTACTAAATGGTGGTTGCAAGTAAAGAATCAAGGGAGTAAGATGGTAAATGACTACCAAACCCTAACATAGACATCCAAGAGCACCTCATTTGTGTGATGGAGTTCGTGTATCTCTTCCTCTCCAAGGAAGACTGGTTGCCCAAGTTCTTGAAGCAAAAAGTAAAGATTGGTGACTTTCCTTCATCTTGTTGAAGAAGTTGGTTGTATTTCTTCAATTTCTTTCTATTTCCATGGCTGGATTTCATTTTAAACCTTTGTATTTGAAAGCTCATGCTGTAAGCATGAGATAAACCTTGTAGTTTAGGGGCTTGGTTGAGCTTCCTTATGGAATCATGCCTTTTTTGTTTATGAAAGTGTTCAAGTTTACTTTGATTTGTATGGGTGTGCTTGTTTATCACTTGGGTGTGGTTAGTGAACAAATTTACACTCCATTTAGGTGGGTTAGACCGGAAACAAGCTCATAAGGTCTAGCTCCGACATAGGGTATACACACGTTACTGTCCTTGGGAGTATGGTACCCCTAACTTGTAACGTCACATTAGGGATAGTTCTTTTGCATTTAATGCCACCAACACGTTTGGTGGAGGTTTAGTCCAATGAAGTCCTCGTGCCGAGGTTTAGGGTGACCAAGAGACTACCCCAAGAGGCTCTTGGTTGCATAGAAGTTCCGTGATGCAAGGATAGATACACTAGATACTAGATTAAGTTAGAAATGGCATGAGTACATAGGGAGGTGACATACCAAAGCCTCGAGCATCGTCTCATCATTGTTGAACATCGTTTACCTGTAGATACTGTTTTTGTGTGTTTATTACCATTCAGAGGTTAATCTAGGGGTTTGGATATGTTTAGTTGCTTTAGTTCCATTTTAATTTGATTAGAGTAGTGACAACTCTGAATCATTGTGGTTACTCTAAGAATGCATTTGAACAAGCATGTTTTTGACCTACTTCCTTGGGAGATGACCCTTGCTTGCCAAGGATTTATTACTTGTACGACTGCGTATACTTGCACATTTGTGTAACGTATATTCGTCTCATCAGCGACAGAATCGAGTGAAAATCACAATAGGAGAGCACAACTCAAGAATAAGGTATCTTGCCTAACTACATTGTAATGAACCATTTATGTATCAAAAAATCACTTCTTTGCTGACATAGGACCACGAAACCCACATATAACTAGCTCTCTTCCGAGGTTACTAGTTGGTCTACCCAACACAAAGGGAATTTTGCCTCCCGGCCTCATCACAAGTGTGTTAGTGAACGCAAGATCACAATATGTACAGTTCTTTAGATATGACACTGCAAGTTTGGGTCATCCCCCAAGGATGACAGTGTGGAAGTGCCTACGGTCGAATCTACACAAATGTTCCTACAATGTTTGTAAATCACCTAACAAAGCTCATGCCATTCGGGCCCAAACAACGTAAGAATATGCAAAACAAAGCAAATCCATCATAGAGAAGCAAACAGTGACATTCAATACATAAACATTGAGCTCAAAATATTTTAGTTTCGGCTCAACCGAGCCTTGAGTCTAGAGAATTTGGCTCATGCTCAAGTAATGAGCTAATACTTACACAAATGAACCAGCAAGCAAAGCCATGGAGTCCGTTGAAATCAGTAACAAGAAAAATCATCTGTCGGATCGCCGATTGACCGCTTCGGCTAGAATCACCCGAATTGCTTCCTTTGCCTCATCCAATGTGTTCTATGTGCGAATGAAAGTTGTAGAGGACTTCTAGGGCTACCCTCCTGTGAAATTACAGCCCCACCCTCAAAGTATTCAGCGAGATATGGCCGTTGTAAGGGTTGATCCGAAATTTCATCTTCTTTCACCAAAATGACAAGACATCTTTTTTAGCTCTTGTTTGTTCTTTTCCTGATTTGTATGTAATTTGTCTCCCTGGTCCAAATGGGTGTAGAAATTGCATCTAACATGTCCAATGTCTTGTGGATCCTAAGTTAATCAAATATACACAAAATAAGGCATAGACTAATTTTTTTTTTTGAAAAAGGAGAAAACTCCCAAAAATTGTTCCTTTAATTTATAGTCTCGGTTTGTAGTCTCAAACAAATTGACTGAAAAGAAGACAAAAACTTTACCCAACTTCATCAGCAAACCATGAATGAAAAAGAGAAATGGAACTAGTGTGGGCAGCATACCAGGCTTGAGGGAATTCAACGACCTGTTGTGGCGTGGACAGAAAATGAATGGGAGGAGGTCCTACTCACAACAATTCCTAACAAAAATCAGATAACCCATAACAATGAAGTCATCATCTCCGTGTAATCATGAGCTGCATTGTGACCCTTCTTGGAAGTCTGGCTCGTAGCCTAGCAACTCTGTGTTATACGTGTGATGCTGCTCTATTTTTGTATCAGATCATTTTTGTTGCGGTACCTCCAGCGCTTCTTAGGCCGGCTGCTAGTAGATCCGTGCCTCTTCTCCCACTGTTCTGATGCTCCCAGTCCCCTCATCAGATAATTATACACAAAACAGAGATGGCAAGCAGTTATCATCAGACAAATATGGCATCAGATCAATAGCAAGCATCTCCGTGTAGTCATAGACTGCAATGTGACTCCTAGTGAGAATCTGGCTCGCAGCCGAGGCAGCTTTTAAGGAACACCATCAGCAGCTTTGTGTGGCAGGGAACATGCTTTTTGATATCTGCATTTTTGACAAACATGGGAGAGCAGGTTCCTTCACTTATCAGTATAGCATGAAGAAAAGAAGAAAAAATATTTTCAGATATCTACTCCTTGTTGTTCTTGCTGGTATGCTTTCCTTACTTCATATGGGAGCAGAAATTCCGCATAAAAATTATGATCACCATGCTCATGACCCCATCTTGCCAGATTTCGGACCATTCGGTTAGATTGCATACAACCAGGAGCAAACTGAAACAAATGTAGTGGGTGCACCTGCAACAGATTCCTAAGATGAGAGTAGGAATAAAATGACCTCCGAGGGCATCCATATCCATCGTCCCTCTGTAGAAAGAGAAGTGACTGATCTATATCCACCAAAACCCATGACAAGCCACAATCTATGCACTTTCTAATGCCTGCATAAATTGCCTTTATCCGAACATCTTCTGCATCTTTATCTCTGTATGTGAATCCAGAAATGAATTCATTTTGTAGGCCCCTGATAATACCCCCAACACCTATCCTACTGTCGCCAGAGATACGGAAACAAGTAGTTTGCAAACTACACATTTGCATCCGCATCTGAGATCCAGTGTTGAACTTGTTTCTTTGACACGGATGAATTTTTGGATTAGGTAGTTTCAAGGCAGACAGTATTTCCTGATCTCCCTGCTTATAACCACCTTTCAACACCAGATTTCCCATCATAACTCTCAGCAGATGAAGGCTCAAAACAACCACTTTTCCTCGTGTCATAACTTGGTCCTTATGTATAGCTTTGCATATAAGAACCCATAGCACCAACAAATACTTGTTGGAAGCAAACAAGTTATCAGCTTGATCAGTCTTGATCCTGTCATTCCGGCTCATGAATCCAGTCTTGTTTGGAAGTGATTAGAGAAGATTTGTATTCCACAAATCTGCTCAAAGAAATACCAAACCTCTGTAGCAATAGTACCAGCTGAGAAAAGATGATTCACTGACTCCTCTTGCGGATTATGGGGACAACACTGGCATTTTGACACCAGGTGGACTCCAACCCTCTTAACTCTTTCATCAACTGGGATTGCATCTAGAAGAATTTTCCACATCAATATACTCATCTTCAGAGGGATGAATGGGTGCCAGATACCCCAGAACCGGTTCTGCTTTGGGGCCTTATGTCTTATCTGTTCCCAAGCTGCACGAACACTGAAACTCCCATCCTTAGTCGGTTCCTAGATACATTTATCCTCGCTTAGGAAGTATACCACATTATGGATTTCATCTTGCACCTCTACGGGCAAATTTAAATCCGTAATTTCCCACGGATGGTTAAATCTGAAATCTGCCAAAATCCCTTCTTTGAGTATAGCACGGCTGAATCTACCAAAGGGTCCCAGCGTAGTCCACTTATCCCACCAGAAATCGATTTTAGTACCATCTCCAGGCATCCAGTAGGTGAATGTAAGCATTAGTTCCCGGATAGCCAACAACTGCTTCCATATATGTGAATTATAGCTCTTAACAGGAGTGAGACATAGGCTTGAGGAGGGGAAATATTTCTGCTTAAAACACTTGGCCAGCAGTGACTTCTCCAATCTAATCTGCCACCACAGTTTCATAGTGGCTGCCATGCATACATCCTATAGTCTTCGTAACCCCAGACCTCCTTCAAAAGTTGGTAGACAAATTCGTTTCCAGGAAACCCAATGTTTCTTCTGTATCCCGTCCTTGGATCCCCAGAAAAAACGGGCGAAACTCTGCTCTATCTGTTTTATGATCAATTTGCTAGGCTGTAATGACATTGTTTGGTAGATGGGCAGACTGGACAACACATGACGAATAAGGATAAGTTTCCCTCCTGGGGATAAGGATTTTAGAGCCCAAGAGTCTAGCTTTTGTTTCACCTTGAGCTGGATAGAGTTAAACAAACTATTAACTTTTCGGCTTGTGTACAGGGGAACTCCCAAATAGGTATGAGGAAGAGAAGAGTGAGTTAATACAGTCCAGGAAGTCAGCTCCCTGATTTTTTCTGCAGACACTGCATTGGCTACAAAGAAGTTGCTTTTATGCCTGTTTATCTTCTGCCCTGACTCCTGCTCATATTGGCTAATCAGCTCAAAGACTACCGTTATAACAGTGTGAGTCCCCTTTGTCAAAGCCATCAAATCATCAGCAAAGGCCAAATGGGAGATAGGATCACATCCTCGCGGAAGCTTATAAGCACATTTCGGATTACATTGCACCAGGTTATTTAAGCCCCAACTTAAGGCTTTAGATGCCAAAATAAAAAGAGCGGGAGACAACGGATCCCCTTACCGCACTCCCAATGTAGACTTAAAAGAATCCAAAGCTCTGCCCCTTATATAGAATAGAAAACCAATTATTTGACAGGGTTCTCCACACCATATCTATGAAGATTTCTGCAAAGCCAAAAGCACGCAGAATTTTTGTCAAAAATAACCAAGATACCCTATCAAATGCCTTCTCCATATCCAGCTTCATAGCCACATTTATACCACCTTACTTCTTGTCAAGAGACTGGAGGATATCTTGTGCCAAAATGGAGTTATCAGATATCAACCTTCCTTTTACAAAGCCACTCTGTTGAGGGGAGATTATAGAGGGAAGGAGATCGGAGATTCTGACAGCCATAATCTTGGTAAAGACTTTACCAAGAAAATTACACAAGCTAATGGGCCTCAGCTCAGAGATGCTGTTGGGATTTGAGACTTTTGGAACTAAACACAACAATGTGGCTGTAATAATCTGAGGGAGTTCTGGACCAGCAAAAAAAGATCGCACTGCCTCATTTAAATCCTGAGCAATAATGTCCAAACAGGTTTGGAAAAAAGCTCCAGAGAAACCGTCTGGACCAGGAGCACTATCCTTATTAAGCTGAAAAATAGCAGACTTAATCTCTGATATATCTGGCCAAGAGGGCAAAACAGAGTTCATCTCAGGAGTGACAAGTTGCGGTATTAATTTTACGAGTTCATCAGTTGACACACCTTGTTCAGCAGAAAGCTGATGCATGAAATGCTTCACTATTAGACCAGGATTCTCGAATTCTGGGAACTTGCTGCCCTCCTCATTTAATAGTGTTAAGCTTGCAATTTTCATCCTTCTCACCCGTACTGTTTTGTGAAAAAACGTTGCGTTCTTATCCCCCTCATTCAGCCATTTAATCTGAGCCTTTTCTCTCCAAAAGGCATAGACTAAGTGAATATGACATAATATCATGAATAGTACTATGATTAATAAGCTCTAAATGATATGAAATATGAGCTTATTACTTACAAGGAAGATGTGTTCCAATCTCATTAAAACCTTGAGTTCAAGGTTATTGATTGTAGAATCTCATTTTCTTATAAGTTGATTTATTTTTCTTTCTCAAATCCGTGTGACTCTTCCTCAACAGTATCATATGTATTTACTAAAATCCATTGGCATTCAAAATATCCTTCGTCTTCTTGGTGTTGGTGGTGATCCAATGGCGGATGCTGTTTATGTTTGTGAGATGCGGGATCTCGTCATTGAGTATGGAGATGATATCTGGAAGATGTCAATGATCTTGATGCGATAGATTTTTTGTCCTCTTCTTGAGCCATTACGCCACATTCGACAACGTGTGGGGGAAAGATTGGTCTCTGGTATACCGTGGTTAAAAAGACCGCCGTGATGATGGTGTATGGGAAGATGACATCATATATTTAGTGGCCAAGTTTGAGATGAAGAACTCCCTAAGATTTTTCATTCACTCGATGAAACACTTGGGTGTTTCAATATCACAAGAGGAATATGTGAAGGTGATTAAAAGTATCATATTTTTTATGAACTACTAATATACCTATTATTTTGATATTGCTTATGCAGTAACCAAATTGAGTTGCTACATTCATATTCTAAGCATTGATCAATAGAAGGCTCTTCATCATTTACTCGGCATGGAATCAAACATTATTGTGCTTGAGTTGGCTGAACAAGAGGTAAAGTGGTTGAGAGACTTGCTGGTCGACCTGTTGATGTGAGGGAAGTTAGAAGCCCCCATGTATGTTATTGCAATCCACGAGCATCTGTTGGAGTTCCAAAGAATGGTTTCCACAATGAGAAGAGGAGACACATTGGTATTCGACATGGTCCACCAAATGATTGTCAATGAAAGGTGCTCTTGACCCAGATAGAGGAATAAAACTGAAGGTCATGATGTAAGAAAATTATTTTTTACATGTTGTAATATGATCATTATCTTTTATTCCTTGACTATGTTGATATGCATGTTTGATTGATTTCAATTGTTCAATGCGTGGATATTATATTGTGATGTAATGTTATGGAATCATATGCATTAACCCTTTTGTTGAGTGTTCATGATAGATTCATAGCCCATATCTGGGTGGTTCGAGCAACAAGAATCTGATGGATTTGTCAAGGATGATCACTATATGATGGGTTCGTTGCGGTCCTGCCTACAAATGAGTGTTAGAGAATTACTGCAGATGGCTCTACCCATGCGCAGGGGTAGAGTGTCATAGGTTACCTTGCAATTTTTCTCATTTGTGGGAGCTGAGGACTTTGGAAGTTGGCTCTCCCCATGCATGGGGTAGAGAGATGCATGTGACATTTTCAGTGGGGATGCAGAGAATCAATGTAGATGATTCTCCCATGCGTAGGGTAGAGAGTCTTAGGTTACTTTTTGATTCTCCTCAATTAAAGGTCTGCGGACTGATGCTGATGGTATCTTTTGTTCTCTGGATATGTGAGGGTGTACAGGATCGCTGCTGATGGCTCTCCCATGCATGGATTAGAGAGCCATAGGTTAACTTGTAATCTCACCTCAGACTTGTCAATCCAAATTGAAAGATATTGATATTTAAGTATATTGCTTTTCCTTTGCTCAGGGGAAATGTTTTTCAAGTCATTTGTGGGGGATTGTTGAAATTAATACTTTGAAAAAAGAGATTAAATTCCTTTGGGTTGGTACCAAAATTTAATATCACTTGAATATTATTTTGAGCCCAACTTCATGGCTTAATTTGTTGAGCCATCAAATATCTTGAGCCCCCAAACAAGCCACCAAATATCTTGAGCCCCCAAACAAGCCACCAAATATCTTGAGCCCCCAAAGCCTTTAATATTCTTGTCTGGACAGCCACCTTCTTTAATATTCTTGTCTAAGCATGAAGATGAGCAGTGAACTTGTCATCAAAGAAACCTCTATATATATTGTACAAAAACCATTGTAAGA
>JAOYMZ010006237.1:0-22786 GCA_025802335.1 Pinguicula primuliflora | reverse complement strand
GAACTGCGCAAATTGGGTTAGCCAACCATGAGCATTACACATACCCCTCGAGAAATGAGCAATGGTCTCGGACTCTCTATCCATTGCAGTATCTAGAATATTTTGAAGAAAGCCAAACTAGTGTATGACACGTTCAGCGTGAACAAACTCTACCTTATCCAAATGAAGTATGGGATCAGCATATGTCCGCAATCCTCTATCTCCCAAACAAATCTGAGACATCTCTGCAGTAGTATAGGGCGTGGAGGTGAACTCTGTAGAATAACCAATAATAATAATTAATATAAATATAAACAAAATAAATATAAATAAAATAAATATAAACAAAATAAATACCTTCTGTGGCGTCAACAAATCTATAGATACTAAATAAATACCTTCTGTGGGTCGAATTACGGATGCGATTTGTGCTGACATCATGGGATAACATCCTTGACAGATACTTGCATCCAAAAATACCGTCTATCGCCATATTCCTCCGGTCAAGGTGAGATCTCAAAAAATCCATCTGCGGTCGTGGTGTAATCGTATGCAATCGAGAGTAATCCCAAATCTGTAGAATTCGTGTAACACCGCCTATCTGGCGTATCTTCTCGGAAGAAACTCTACACAGAAAATGGTAGAGACAACACAAAACGACTGATCCCCAACTATAAGAACGAACTTGCTGAATGTTTCGGAGGTATACCAAATGCCTCATATCAATTTTGTTGCCACTACTATCCGGCAACAATATACCTGTAACAATGAGTGTCATCATGCCTCGGGCACAAAACATAACCTCCTGGTCAGTGCTAGCATCCGTAATTCGACCCTCAGCACGTGCGAGCCACCATTCGAGCGATGAAATCCTAATATCATGATTTCGAATGTCGACAGCTGTGCACGACATACCGTAGTATGTCCACATATGCTGGTTGATCTCCTCGTTGGTATATGGCACATCATCAGGGGTAATGATCCGAGCACATCGATCGGTAACTCCCATATTATAGAAACGTTTTGGAGGGTTATTTTAGCAAAGCAAATGGAAATTTTATAAATCAAAATATTTATAGTTTATTTACATTTCTGCCCCCAATTAATGGCAGTTTCACTTCTTTCCTTTACTCTTCATCTACCTCATATTAAACTCTACAACTCTTTTAAGGAATCTTTCCCAATCCAGGAATGTGTATGCAGTTGTGAGCCCTCGGTTAGAGAAGATATCCCACAGTCTCCGCTTTACCCTCTCCAAGATTTCATCTGGTTCGAATGGACTCTGATCGAAAAGTAATTGATTTCTTGTCGTCCACAATTGCCATATTGTAGCTAACCAGATTGTTAGCCAAGCAGGTCCTACTTTCTTTCCGCGTAACAAGCTCATGTGGTTCTCCAGATTCCTCCAAGCCTCCAGATGAAGAATGGGTTTTGAGCAGGCGAGCCAGGCATAAATCTTATTCCAGACCAGAGTTGATTCCGGGCAAAGGAAAAATAGGTGCACTGCAAATTCGTTGCTCAAATGACACCGTTGGCACTCGGGAATAATCCCAATTATACCTTTGATGTGCAGGTTATCAGCTGTTGGTATTCGGTCAAGGATTAATCTCCATATGAAGGCGGATTCTTTCACATGGTTCAGAGATCACCAGACTATCGACAGATGCTTTTTTTGGTCTGTTTGTCTGCCTGAGGCAATCCTTATTTGCTCATACGCAGATTTTACAGTTTAGTTTCCAGATTTCCATTGCCATAAATCCGCTTTGGCATCCTGTAGTACCAGTTCCTCTATCATCAGTATGAGTTTATTGAGGATTTGAGTAGGAGGTCGGTAGTGTGTATCCGTCCAGTTCCATCCCCATCCATTTTCAGTTTACTTCTAACCAATGGTGATGAACTTGTCTGCTGTCTGCCAATATAGTGTGGGAAATAAGTCACATAATCTAGAGTTTGAGACACATACATCTTCCCAGAAATAGGTATCATGGCCATCTCCTATAACTTTGTATCCAAAGTTAGTCTGCTTGCCGAATAAGAGTAATCAGCGTTCTCCACCAGTTTGAGTAACTGCGTGGGGATTGTCTACTGCTTTAAAACCAGATAGTTCTATAGAAATTCTCATATCTGCTCTCATGAATCTCCTTCTATAGGGGGATGTCTTGGTTTTGCAATAATCTCTAGGTCCATTTTCCAATAAGTGCGTCATTAAAGTCATCCAAATGCTTGATGCCAAGATCACCGTCCTGTAGAGTTTGGCATATATCCATCCATGATACCCATGCAATTTTTCTTCTTGCCTTTTCTCTTCCTCCCTAAAGAAATTGTGTTTCCATTGAGATCATCTTTTAGAACAGTCTTTGGTGCTTTATACATTGTCATCAGATAAACAGGCAGACTAGTTATCACCGCTTTTTGAAGTACCGTTCTTACACCGAAAGAGAGATAATGGAGTTTCCAGCTCGATAGCTTTTTGAGATCTTTTCCAGAGTGGGTATCCACATTTTGCAGCTGTTTGATTTTTCTCCTACTGGAAGGTCAAGAAAGATGAATGACACAGTGTCAATCTTACAGCCCAAGTATTGTGAACTTGTGAGAAGGCAATGAGTTCAGTATCGGGGACATTTAGTTCGAGAGCGAGTAAGCTTTTGAGACTGTTGGCATTTAATGCGGTCAACTTACTCGCTCCAGGAGCGAGTAAGTTCTTAATTACTTGGTTTAACTCAGGTAATTCAACATGTCTTACTCGTTGTCAAGGAGGGGTTAACCTAGTGGTTATGAAGTGACAATTACACTCATAGGTCATGAGTTCAAATTTCTTCAATGACATTACCTATAAAAAAACATGTCTTACTCGCTCCGGGAGCGAGTAAGAGGGCAAATTTAAAAAAAATTTGACAAGGCATTCTTAAAAATTTGCCAGTTATAAGCGCTAGGTCTCCTCACTTTTAACAGGTGCACCCTAAACATTGAATTAAGAGAATAAAATAAAAGTGATGCTACTGTCCCTACAAATAATTCAGATTTGTAGGGACAGGTCGTTTCATTAATTTTTTTGTCCGATGGTTGTCGTTTTTGTTCACGTGAAGGTCCATGTTCTGCACCTATCCCTCCACTTTATCGACAAACACGTGGCTCTCCTTTAATTGTTTTGTTATTTTTTTATTTTATTTTATATATTATTTAAATTTTAATTCTCTTTCTTATTGTTTTGAAATTTAATTTATCTGACAATTTGCTAACCGTTCATCGAAACAGACACTACCATAATTATCAACACGCCATGTATTCCGATTAGAAATGTCAGTTTATATGATTTCGACATACTTTATTAAAAATTACAATTAATATTACGGCAGCTTCGCCGCCAAAAAATTAAAACTTTACATTATGGACCTAAACTCTAAAAGATTGTAATGCTGAACTTTATTTAAATATGAAATTAAAAAACTAAATGATAACCCAAACTATATAAACGCTAAATGTTAAACTTTATTTAAAGATGATAATTAATATTACGGCGGTTTCGTCGCTGAAAAACTAAAACACTACATGATGAACTCAAACTCTAAAAATCCTAAATGCCAAACTTTATTTAACAACGATAATTAATATTACGGCGGCTTCGCCGCAAAAAAACTAAAATCCTAAGTAATGAACCCAAACTCTATAAATCATAAATGCTAAACTTTATTTAAAGAGAACAATTAATATTATGACGGATTCGTCGCCGAAAAACTAAAATCTAAATGATGAATTCAAACTCTATAAACTTTACATGCTAAACTTTATTTAAAGATAATAATTAATATTACGGCGGCTTTGCCGCCGAAAAATAAAAATTCTTAATAATAAAGTATGTCGAAAGTATATCAAATGACATCTCTAATCGAACTTCATGATTCACTGATAATTATGATAGGTTCCATTTCGATGAACGATAGACATTTTTTCCGATAAATTAAATTTTAAAAATAAAAGAGGAATACATGTGTGTCGGTTAGAATATGGGTGGTGGGGGAGAAGTGGTTTAAAAAAGAAATACTGAATGGATAAGTTATGAAAAAATTGTTGGGACAGGTAGCATTATTCATAAAATAAATTCAGACATATTTTAGTTAGGGAGTATTGATCATGAATTATACACCGAAAAATTGCACAATACTGTAAAGTGGAAAAATATAAGAACGACAGAAGGATTTTACGTGGTTCGGGAGTAATCCCTACTCCACGGTGAGGTTGAGGCTTCTCTATTTTTCTTGTTTTCTTTAGGTTTTGGAGTGTTACATAAATAAGGGATGAGGATGAGTCACATGATCCCAAAATTCCCTCAATCCCCCTTATTTAGGGATCCTCTAATAAGGTAAGGATTCAAATACATTATTCTTACCTTATTTACAACAATATCCTAAATCTCAACACTCTCCCTCAAGTTAGGTGACGGGTGTCCGACGCCTAACTTGGATAATACATCATGGAAGGCACGACCGTTGACCGCTTTTGTAAGGATGTCTGCCAGCTGGTCCTCTGATCTCATAAATGGAAGTGTCACAATCTTGCCTTCAAGTTTCTCCTGTCACAATCTCAACATGCTTGGTACGATCATGCTGGACTGGATTCTCGAATATGTGGATTGTTGCCTTATTATCACACATCAAGGGGCATGCATCCTCGGGTGGAAACCCTAACTCAATCATCAACTTGATAAGTCATAGGACCTCGGTCACTCCTCTAGCAATCCCTCTGAATTCTGCTTCAGCACTAGATCTTGCAACTACCTTCTGTTTTTTTCTCCTCCAAGTGACAAGATTACCTCCAACAAAGGTAAAGTACCCAGATGTGGATCGCTTATCCATATGGCTCCCGACCCAATCTGCATCAGTGTATGCCTCAATCTTTAAGTTCCCATGTCGACTGTATAGGACATCGGTGTCAGGGGACCCCTTCAAGTATCGTAGTATCCTTAGGGCTGCTTTCATGTGGTCCTTCTGGGAGCTGTGCATGAACTGGCTCACAACTCTAACTGTATAGGAAATATCCGATCGTGTATGTGCGAGGTATATCAACTTTCCAACCAAATGCTGGTACCTGCTTTTGTCCGCTGGTTCAGCTTTGTCTACTATCCTTAACCCAAGATTCGATAGCATGGGTGTGTCCACTGGCTTGCACTCTAGTAACCCTGTTTCAGCGAGAAGATCTGAAATGTACTAGTTGGCCGACTAGTCGGCCGACTTCTCGAACACTGAGCTGTACTACATCACCATCGTGCTCTGGAGTGGGCGGTCTGCTTGACTCATCGATGGGCTCGGGTGGCTCTGGTGCGTGAGGCATATGAGATGATGTGGATGGGAGTAGGAATGCAGGAGATGGATGCGGTGGTGCATGAGGCACAACCGTAGATAGTGGCGGCTCGCTGGACGATGGGCTCAATCAATCAAGGATGTCGAATTGTGCAGGGGTCGTCGCAACTGGAGGAGTACTACTCCTCTTGCAACAAACTCTGGACAAAAATTGACTATCGACGGCCCAACCCGATGAAGTGCACGGTGGATATAGAGAAGCATAACCAAATTCAGACCGAACACTGCATATTCAAATTTTTGGCTGGATTGAATCTAGCGTACGAGACGATTACTTGGGACATTCTCAAAGAAACCCCCTTGCCCTCAATAAACACGGCCTACGCAATAGTGCGAAGGGAGGCTGCACGCGTCCAAATCTGGAAACTGAACGGCGCAGTCCCCAGTGGAAATGTATCATCCTTAGGCAAGATTGGGACGGGGTTAGCCATTTGCGGACCAGGGGCGACAGCGGGAAAAACCCAGAGTTGCCAACCTGGAGATAACCGTAATCCTCCGAATCACCGATCAGAGACTCAAAATCAAGGCGATAGTCCATCATTTCAGCGATCCTTTTGTGATTACTGCCAAGCCCATGGCCACTGGAGGAATACATGCTTCAAATTAAACAGGTACCTGAACCGTGGAGGTCATCGAGGAGGACAAACAATGTACGGACGGAGGGGCACTCGAGCTGCTATAATCGATGGCAACAGCCACTACCAGCCAGAGGAGGAATTAGTGAAGGAGGTTGCCACTGTGAACCATGGATGAGGCGAACTGGGAGATTTTTGGCAGAATCGTGATGGAGGGATCCAAATTGAGCAACTTGAGACCCGCCTGAATGAAGCTCCGGATCGTATGAACACAGGTATAAACTTGTGCAATTGTATGAAAAGACGTAACTCTCCTCCTGTTGTATGTACTGCACGTTTCTTCCCACAGGGCTATTTCGACATTTCGACGGTCCCAGGCGAAATTGGGCTTGTGGTTGGGCCAAAACAGAAAAGAAAGAAAAGGGTTGAGCAGGCCAGGCCAAAACTGAATCTGGGGTCAAAAAACGTATAGAAAGTGGGCTCAGAAAATTCACGGAAAATGGGTTGCTGTGCGGGAAATCAAGCTGCTTCAAAAAATAATTAGAGTTCAGGCCCAAGGAAAAAATCTGCATGGATTTTTGATTGCGGTGCTACCGATACAATTACTTATGAATTGTCAAATATTATTAAAGTGCAGAAAATGCAAAAGAAGGTGGTCCAAACAGCGAATGACACGTTTGCCCCAGTTAAAAGTGCTGGAGTTATTCAAATCTCCCCGTCTATGAGATTATCAAAATGTCTTTATGTTCCATCCCTATCATACAAGTTACTGTCGTTCAGTCATCTTTCTAAAGAATTGAATTGTGTTGTTAAGCTATATCCTAATTTCTGTATTTTACAGGACATCCGTACGAAGAAAATAATTGGGCGTGGCACTGAACGGAATGGACTGTACTATGTCGATGAAGTAGCTTCAAAGGGAAGGACACTCCTGGCTCGTGGGTCACCAGATCCCCAAAACTGGTTGTGGCATCGTCGTCTGGGTCACCCTTCGCAGTCTTATCTTCATCGGTTATTTCCTAAGTTATCAAATATTCCTTTTAATTGTAAAACTTGCATTTTAGCCAAGAGTCATAAACAGCCTATTGTGTCAAAACATGTTTGTGTTCCGGAGTTATTTTCCTTAGTTCATTTCGATGTTTGGGGACCTACACCTATTATTGGGGGTCATGGCTTACGTTATTTTGTGCTTTTTATTGATGATTGCACTCGCATGACGTGGATATATTTGTTGAAAAACAAGTCCGCGGTTTTTGAGAAGTTTACTCGCTTCTATAACATGGTTCTAACCCAATTCAATACCAAAATTCGAGTCCTTCGATGTGATAATGGAGGTGAATTTGTGAACCACCAAATGGAAAGTTTTTGTTCTGAACGTGGGTTATTACACTAAACCTCGTGTGCGTATTCCCCCCAGCAAAATGGTGTTGCAAAAAGGAAAAACCATTTTTTACTTGAAATAACTTGTGCTTTGATGCTTGAGTTGCATGTCCCATCCTATTTTTGGCCCAAGGCCATTGCTACGTCTGTTTATCTAACTAATAGACTACCTACTGAAGTTCTAAATTTTCTAACTCCTATCCAAGCACTGTCGGATTTAACTCAAGTATCCCCATCCTTGTCTTTAACTCCATGAATCTTTGGATGCTTTGTGTACGTGCATGTCCCTAAGGCTCATCGTTCGAAATTTGATGCATGTGCTGAAAAATGTATTTTTGTGGGTTATGGGGATCTCCAAAATAGTTATCGCTGCTATAATCTTCTCACACGATGAATTATTACTACTATGCATTGTAACTTCGTAGAAATAGAATATTATTACTCATCAAGAGGTCAAAGAGAGAGTCGGGATGACACTCTTGATTGGTTAGTGGTTTTACTATTGTCACAGTCGGTTCATATACCTCACGCGTCTAGCCTAGATTTGTGTCACACTACGTGGACACATGCATCTCATGTACCTCACGCACCGACCCCATCCCATGAGACAGAGAGACTGCCCCCGGGGGCACACGACGTTGACATAGTACCTCCAGATCATGAGGAGTCATCCCAGCTAGCTTCTTCAATTGGATCGTCAAGTAAGTACAGTCTCACATGAGGAAAATATTTTGGATCCTATTACTGATCATAGTGCATGGAGCCTTGTGACACCAAGATATGTCTTGCGTCCTAGATCTACCAGGGGGTGAAGCGGAAGAGGTATACTCCAGATCATGACACGAGATCTCAGAGGTATCATATAGCTGACCTCGTCAGAGGGAGCTTGATTGAGGCTGCACAAGCCTTCTCTGCCACTATTTACACTGATGATATTCCCCGAAATGAAACTGAAGCTATGAAGAGTCCTCACTGGAAACGGGCTATGGAAGAAGAAATGGATGCCCTGGATAAAAATGATACGTGGGAGATATGCCAATTACATTCAAGAAAAAGACCAGTTGAGTGCAGATGAGTATATACAGTCAAAAGGAAGGCAGATGGTTCGATTGAGAGATACAAATCCGCCTTGTGGCTAAAGGATACACTCAAACCTACGGGATCGATTATTCTGAAATGTTCTCTCCGGTGGCCAAAATCGATACTAATATTATTCTCAATTGCTGCGAACCTGGACTGGTCAATGCATCAATTCAATATAAAGAATGCCTTTTTACATGGAGAGTTCTCAAGTGATTTCCACCCAAATGAAGTCAGCAAGTTAAAAAAATCTCTCTACGGGTTGAAGCAGTCTCCTAGAGCGTGGTTTGAGCACGTCACGTTGGCAATGAAGAAATATGGCTATCTTCAGAGTAATTCAGACCACACCTTGTTTCTGAAATACAGGGATGCAGGAATCACATGTCTTATTATCTATATTGATGACATGATTATCACAGGAGATGATATTGATGAAATCAAAAGTCTGAGGGAAATTTTTTTCAGGAAATTTGAGATGAAGGATTTGGGAATGCTCACATATTTTCTTGGCATCGAGGTCTCCCGATCACAACAAGGGATCTACATCTCACAAAGGAAGTATATCTTAGATTTATTAGCGAAAATTGGGTTGTTGGAGTGCGAGCCTGTAGACATACCGATGGTGGTGAATCATGGCCTAAGGATGATTGAGGGAGTCAGAAATGCAGACAGAACTCGATATCAACATCTGGTGGGAAAGCTGATCTATCTGGCCCACACTCGCCCCGACATCGCATATGCAGTAGGGGTTGTTAGTTAGTTCATGCATGATCCTCAAGAACACCATATGGAGGCAGCCTTAAGGATTTTGAGGTACTTGAAAGGAACTCCAGACACTGGAATTATCTATCGAAAATATGGACATTTAAGAGTCGAAGCCTACACAGATGCTGATTGGGCTAGCAGCCCAGTGGATCGACGATCGACAGTAGGATATTTTACCCTTGTTGGTGGCAATCTTGTCACTTGAAGGAGAAAAAAGCAGAAAGTAGTCACGCTATCGAGTGCCGAGGTAGAATTTCGAGGCATAGTTCGTGGGGTGACAAAAGTATTATGGATCAAGAAATTGATGACAGAAATGGATCTTGCACCAACCCGAGTGTGTCCTCTGATGTGTGATAATCGAGTAGTTATTCAGATTGCACACAATCCGGTCCAACATGATAGGACCAAACACGTGGAGCTAGATCGACATTTCATAAAGGAAAAGATTGAGGGTGGTGTAGTCACCCTTCCATTTGTACGGTCCGAAGAGCAGCTGGCAGATATTCTCACGAAGGCAGTGAATGGTCGCCTCTTTCATGAAGTACTTTGCAAGTTAGGTGTTGGTACCCTACACCAAACTTGAAGGGGAGTGTTGAGAAAGTCAAACATGTGCCACCAAATCCATAGCACGTGCATGTTGAGACAGTCAAGGGATAGCCACCAAATCCATAGCAAATCCATAGCCTGTGGCTCAATAACTGACCCCATTAAATGCAGTAGAGAAAACATGGGGAACAAAACATGTATATAAGGAACCATTGGACGTATGAGAAAATAAAAAAGAAAGAGTAGAGAAAACTCTCCTCGTGGACGTAGGCAATTTGCCGAACCACGTAAATCCGTCTTCTTTTTCATTTCCACACAAATCATACAAATCGTTTGTACAATCAAACAACATTGAGTTACTTACTATGCCGGATAATATGTCAAAAGTCTGGACATATATCTGGGAGGAAGGGGTTCAACAGAATTGGTTTATAGAAAATGTGGAGATGGAGATTGGAGAAGGATCAGGAGCAACCTTTTGGAGAACTGATTAGACAAAAGAAGGGAGTTTTGCTACTGTCTACAACGATCTCTATAACTTATCAGTTAAGAAGAATGTGACTGTACAAGAAATGTACCATGCTGGTGCTTGGAACTTCCTATTTAGACGAAACCTGAGATAGTGGGAGCAAGAGAGACTAATCCATCTCAAGGCGACATTCTGCAACTATGACAGAAACCAACAATGAACCTGATCGGTGGAGATGGAAGCTAACATCTACAGGAAAATTTACTGTAAGCTCAGTTTACAGATATTACAATTCTTTTTTGCAGGAAGAAGTGGCAGAGGAAAGGATTGAAACTCTTCTCGTGGAGGTTACTGCTCAATAGAGTGCTTACAACAAAGAATATGATAAAGCACGGATTGCAGATCACTTTGCAGGAAGCAGCTTGTGTTTGGTGCGGATTGGACCAAGAAATAGTTGCACACCTGTTCTTTTCATGTGAGCATGCGCATGAAACTTGGGATCAAATCTATTCATGGTTCGAGATGACAATGCACAATATAGTTTTGGCGCAAGATCACTTTAAGCAGCATATGAAATTGTGGCCAACGAACCCTTGGAAGGAGACTTGAAAGGCTATATGGCAAGCTACCATTTGGTGTTTATGGAAAGAATGCAACACGGTTTGTTTCGGCTTAGAGTTTGGAACTGATGAAGCAACAAAGGTTGAAGATCAAATAAAAATGTTGCTATGGCAATGGTTCTAAGCCAGAGCAACGATAAATACTCTTGCACCCACATTATCGGGATGGTTGGCAAACCCAAGAGACACTGTTGGTTTTATTATGTGATAGCATAGCTTGTTTTATAACTAAGTGATTACCTTTAACAAGGTTCCAGTATGTAAGGGATGTACATATATTTTTATTGGAATGAGATCTCTTTCTTACCAGAAAAAAGTATTTTACTCTCTTTCCTCATGTAAAGATTATCAATAGTGGCTCTTCAATTAATCTCCATGGCTAGAACCTTCTATGAATTAATAAAAACCGGACATGGGGGGAAATCGCATGAACAAACTAAACATTACATACTATATATACAACAATTTTTTTTATATATATTGACAATTTTTATATGGATCATGGGTGCTTTGGCCATGTGCATCCGCCCCTGAACACCGATGAACAAAGTTGCAGCCTGAGCCATCCTTCAAAACAGACTGAGATTGTTAATCCTCAAGGAAGTGAAGCTTTATGGAACCATACTTTCTATGCCTTTTACCATTTGTATGCTTTCATAACGATCCTTAGCTACTTTTCATAACTATGATTCTGAAAGTCACCAAATTCTTACCAAGAATCTCGGTGCAAATATTCTCTGATAAAGTTTAAAAAATTGGCCCTGAAACTGAATGGTGAGAGGCAAAAATGAAAATATTTAATTTTGAAATGTAACCTCCAATTTTTTTTGAAAAGTAAACTCGATCTTTAAAAATAAATCAAATTAGAATATATTTTACTTTACATGTAAAACAGTTATTATTAAACTCCCAACTAACTTAACCACACTCATTTACGCCAAGCTCATCTACAACCGTACATAAACACGATCACCGGCCAAATGAAAATCTGCATTTTTTTTCATTTCTTCACAGTTTTTGACTCAATGATTGGTCAAAAAACGTATTCAGAGAGTGAGTGAGTGAGTGGGTGAGTGAGTGAGAGAAAAAAATCATAGACGGGTCTAGCATGAAGATGGTACATTTTAAGCTAGTTTCTTTGTTGAAGATGTGTTTTGATTCCGAATTTTAGTTGATTTATGGCAATAGCATTAGCCTCGAGAGATGGATCATGCATTTTCATGTGAAATTTACACATCTGTATATTCACTAGTAATGTTTACAACACGTTAATTCATTACACTATAAGAATGAGAACGTGAAACTGCTCAGAATTCAACGAACTGAAGGTTTGTGGCTCGCACGACAACTCGTTCTTCATTCATTCGGTCTTACGTTGCTCTCTTTTTATTTTTTACAGATGAAATTTACTTTATTTTATAAGATTGAAAAAAAATTGGAAGCAAAGGATCATCCGGATCTTGGAAGAACAAACGTCGAATGTAATATGAGAGTTGTTCAGCTCAAGGAGAACATATTATTCACATCTTTATTAGATCTCATATACAATAGATTTGGACATAGTAGAGATACAATTGATCTAGCTTTGCACTACAATCCCAACATAAAGTTTGACCATGCTGAGTCTACCATTTTCTTGCGTGATGACGGCGATATTGCGGGATTTGTAGGCCAACATGAGAGTGAAGATTCCACAAGACACAACTTAGAAATTATTTTGTGTTCTAAGGAGAAATCGGATGGCGTGCAAGTTGAAGGAAATTGCAATGTCCGCTACTTAGGTCCTATTATGAGAATTCAAAATCAAGATACTCTGGATACCCCCATCCACCCACCCACACACACACGGATGTGTGATGCGCAAGAGAGTTGCCCACCACAAACGAAACAAAAATGGAGGTAAGTTAAAATTTATATCTTACAAACCAAAGCCAGAATGGTAGACAAGTACGTCCCCGTCCATTTATAGGAGAAGCAATTTGTGAACATGATGCAGTCTTCCCAAATTCAAGCTTCACTAAACAAGAGAACGTGCTGAACAATGAACCTATAAATGGCACAGAGCAAGTTGATAATCCAATACATAAGTCTCAGCCTCTGGATGATCTGATACATGAGTTTCATCCATACAATGATCATATAAATGAGTATGAGCAAGTATTAATTTGGGGAATCTGTTGATACATTTGGGGATGTATCACACATCCATATAAGTCAATATTACAATTCTAAAGAGCACTTGATGAAGAAACTGCGGGTCACTGTGCTTAGAGGTAATTTTGAACTTTAAGTACATAAATCCAACAAGTCTGTGATCATCGCATGATGCGTCGATCCAAAATGCAAATGGAGGGTCTAAGTGGCGAAAGCCTGTGATGGATCATTGTATTTTATAAATCTGAACTTATAGTGGCGATCATAGTTGTTCTTGCACGTACAGAAATGCAAATCATCGCCAGACGACGTATGTCGTGATAGTGGAACTTATTACTCCTCAATTTGTCGGTTTTGGGAAGAGACCTATTCTTAAAGCAATCCAGTCACTATTGTGCACGAACCTGGGAGCACGAGTAAGTTATGAAGATTGTGGGTGCTCAATTGAAAATTATTTTTAAAAAAAAATGAAGCCCTTTTTTAGGTAGGGAAAAAAATATGAAGCTAAGATGACAATTAAGAGACATCAACTACAATTTATAATATTAATAAATTGAATTCTTGCACGTGACTAAAGTACCATGAAAAAAATACCAAACCCATGAGATACCACCTTGCCCACTATCACCATCCTCAACGTCAACCACATATGCATGCTCTTTGAGGAAAATCTACGGTTCCTGACCACAACATAATAGCAATTAGTTAGTAGTTGAATTTAGCCAAAACCCTAAATTAGAATTTACTCGTTACTAGTTGCACGAACAAGAACAAATTATTAAGAGTAATTGTATGCGGCAACGTAAAGAACACGAGTATTTACGTGATTCGGTAATATGCCTACTCCACGGGAAGAAGAGATCTTCCTGTTTTTTATTTTTATTTTTTCTCTTGTGTTTTTTCCTGCTTTACAATCTTTGGCTTTATTGAACAACCTACATCTTATTCTCAACAGTAATCCCTAAGAATCAGGGATATGATTGTGATCCCTAAGAATTAGGGATCACAGGTATGGAAAGGATTTGGTCAACTTCAAATTCTTTCCTCAACACTCCCCCTCAAGTTAGGTGGTGGGCAACCGACACCTAACTTGGACAATACTCTTTGGAATGATTGACCATTAACCGTCTTTGTCAATATGTCTGCCAGTTGGTCCTCTGATCTTACAAACGAGAGCGTCATAATCTTACCCTCAATCTTCTCTTTAATGAAATGTCGATCGATCTCGACATGCTTAGTTCGATTATGTTGAACTGAATTTTATGATATGTGGATAGCCGCCCTATTATCACACATCAAGGGACAAGCGCGTTTGGGTGGAAATCCAAGCTCAGTCATCAACTTTACAAGCCATAGAACCTCTGCCATTCCTCCAGCTATACCTCAAAATTCTGCCTCAGCACTAGATCGTGCCACCACATTCTGCTTCTTACTCCTCCAAGTAACAAGGTTTCCGCCAACAAGAGTGAAATATCCCGATGTAGACCGTCGGTCCATAGGACTTCCTGCCAAATCAACATCAGTGTAAGCCTCGATCTCCAAATGTCCATGTTTAGAGTACATAACTCCAGTGTCTGGCGACCCCTTCAAGTATAGTAGAATTCTGAAAGCTGCCTCTATATGGTCCTTCTGAGGACTATGCATGAACTGGCTCACCACTCCCACGACATATGCAATACCAGGTCGTGTGTGTGCCAAATAGATCAGTTTTCCTACTAAGTGTTGATATTTGTTTTTGTTGGTCGGCTCAGCATTCTCTACAATCTTCAGTCCATGGTTGAGTACCATGGGTGTGTCGGCTGGTTTGCAATCCAACAATCATGTCTCTGCTAGAAGGTCCAAGACATACTTCCTCTGGGATATATAGATACCTTTCTTAGACCTTAACACCTCTATCCCAAGGAAATACTTCAACATTCCCAAGTCTTTCATTTCGAATTCTCGAAATAGTCCTTCCCTCAATTCTCCTATCTCATCAATGTCATCTCCTGTTATAATCATATCATCAACATAGATAATAAGGTATGATTGAAATTGCTCTAGATGTACCCACACTTCTTCATAAAGACCATGAACCTCCCAAACCAAGCCCTGGGTGACTGCTTCAAGCCATACAATGCCTTGCGTAACCTACATACCTCATGGGAACGGAACTCTGTAGAGAAATCAGGTGGAGGGGACATATACACTTACTTAGAAAAGTCGTCGTGAAGGAAAGCATTCTTCACATCGAACTGATGAAGATGCCAATCTAAGTTTGTAGCTGATGAGAACAAGACCCGAACTGTGTCAAGTTTGGCCACTGGAGAAAAAGTCTCTGAATAGTCTATACCATACGTCTGAGTATATCCCTTTGCTACCAACCTTGCTTTGTACCTTTCAATAGAACCATATGCCTTGCGCTTAATGGTATACACCCATTTGCACCCAACGGGCTTCTTTCCAAGTGGTAGTTCACATCTCTCCCAGGTTTCACTTTTCCTTAGGGAATCCATTTCAACTTCCATAGCATGCTTCTATTCTGGGATCATCAAGGCTTCTTTCTCACTACGAGGAATATCCTCACCATATATCGCTGCAGAAAATGCCTAGGCCAATGCGGACATACTCCCCCTGACGGTATTAGCAATCGGGTATCTTTTTGTTTGGGGGTCATGCTCTGGAGTAAAATGCCTTCCGGGAATTCCTCGAGTGGATCGATCAGGCAAGACTCGTCGAGGGACCACCGGAGATCCTGTATCATAGTCAGAAGGCATAATATCTGAAGAAGATCCTGGATCATGGTCAGAGGGCACAGTATCCGAAGAGACGGGCTCAAGAGATAGTGTACTTACCTGATTATCCGTCGAAGGTGACCCTTGAGGTTGCCCTGCTAGATCTGGCTGTACTATGCCGCCGTCGTAGCTCAAAGCAGGCGGTCTACTCATATCATGGGGTTCAGGTGGCTCTCGTGCGGGAGGCACATGAGTTGATGTAGATGGGGTGAGAGTAAATGAGGATGACAGGGGTACATGAGGTACACCCAGAGAATATGACAACACCTCGCTGAAGGAAGGGCTCAGCCAATCCAGTAAGTCATCTTCAGGTAACTCCCCCTGACGGCTGGATTGGGTAGGTGCATAGAAGTATTCAGTCTCCACGAAATCACAGCCCATGGTAATGAAGAGCTGTCTAGTACTGGAGTTATAGCAGCGATAACCCTTCTGCAAAGTTCCATACCCCACAAACACACATTTTTCAGTGCAAGGGTCAGATTTTGACCGGTTCACCTTTGGAATATGAACATACACAGAACACCCAAATATCCTGGGAATAAGAGACAAAGGAGGTGATACTTTCGAAAGTTCAGATAGAACCTGGATAGGTGTCCTAAACTTTAGGATGTGAGTGGGGAGCCGATTGGCGAGGTAGGTGGCAGTAGATGCTGCCTCAGGCCAAAAAAGCTGGGGAACTTTTGATTCGAACATAAGTGCTCGAGTAATCTCAAGAAGGAACCTATTTTTCCTCTCTGCGACACCATTCTGTTGAGGAGAATAAGAGCAAATGGTTTGGTGTACTAACCCATTTTTAGAGAAAAAATCGCTCATTTTTTGGTTCACAAATTCCCCCCATTAGCGGAACGAAGAATCTGGATTTTGGATTTACTGCCACCATTTGTGACGTCTGTCTAATTGGCTATATGTGTCGTCATTTGTGGCATAATCGGAGCATATTTTCGATTCTGCGTTTTCATCATCTACCTAGGGTTACACCCTATTTTTTGGCTGTAGGCGCACTATGGGAGATAAAATCCCGGCACTAACCAATCAAGACAGTGATCTAGCCACACAATTCGAACAATTCCAATTATTCATGAAGCAGAAATCACAAAATGCTTCCTCATCATCCTCTGTGACAGAGTCAGAGGATCAACAGACTCATTCTGTCGTGATCGAGTTTAAACTCGAGGATCACAACTACGTTCTTTGGGCTAGACTCATGGAAGTATACATTGTGGGACGTGGCCGTATCCAATACATAACCGGAGAGGCAAAGGCTCCGGATGCATCAGATCCAGGCTACTCAAAATGGAGAGAGAAGGACTTGCAGGTTTTTGGCTGGATCACAAAATCCATGGAAAGGAAGTTGGAACAAAAGTACGCGCATTATCCGAATGCATATGAGCTCTGGAAAATTCTCAAGAAGACTTTTACAGTAGGGGAGGACAATTTACAGATCTACGATCTGATCACACGGGTTGATAGACTGAAGCAAGGAACAGCAGCGAGTGAGGATTTTTATGGCGAATGTTCATCCCTTTGGCTAGAGATTGATCGGAGGTGACCTAATCCCATGGAAATTGTCAAAGATATTGACAGATTCAACCAGATTCAAGATGAACACCAACTTTTTGGATTTCTTGCAGGGCTGAACGAGACTTACGAACCAATCATCCGAGACCTGCTAAAAATCAGCCCTTTACCCTCAGTGGAGGTCGCATATGCGACGGCTCGGCAGGAAGCTGCCCGGAAACTCATCATGAATTCCACGGAAGCCTCCGAATCGCCTAACGCATCATCGGGTGTCGGAGAGGGACTCGCAATTTGGGACAACCAGGGGCGTAAAATTCGACCAGGAGCCAGGAACACACCGTTCCAGACTCAATGGTCCCCTGGAAACCGATCAGAAGGCCGTGGGACGGCAAATTCATCATTTCGAGGAAAAGGTATCCGATGTGAGTATTGCCACATACCAGGACACACGCAAGCCGAATGCTACAGGTACAATGGCATACCGAAGAAGGGATGAGGAACGGCTGCAGTGGTCGATGGAAATTTGCCACCAGAACCAACTAATGCCGCCGAGGATGTCTCCGTCGCAAACCTAAGTTTGGGAGGCGACAAGAAGATGGATTCTTTGGTGACCCGAGATACAAGCATAACCAATACAATTGACCCGATGGCCAAAGGTATTTTAAAAGTTCAAGCCGTGAAATTACCATCTGACCCTTGTCCGATTACAGGTGCACAATTTTTTCATGAGGGGGCATTTGGTAATTTTGATGACCAGAGTATTTTAAGTGATGGGCCGAACAACACTGGCCAAGAATTGAAGGGAAAAAAGCTGGATTGAATTTGAATGCTTTGGGCCGGACTGGTTCAATTTCTGATGGGCCAAAATGTGCAGTTCTCTGTGAAAAAAATTCCGTTGGGCTCGCGAATATTGCCAAACAGCCCGATAGTGGAAAGAATGGGCAATGGATCTTCTATTGTGGAGCGACCGACACAATCACATACGATTTATCAGATATCGTAACTATGCAGGACTCGAAAAAGAAAGTAGTACAGACGGCCAATGGAGAATTCGCTCCCGTAAAGGAGGCGAGTATTATTGATATCTCTACTTTCATCCGTTTGTCTAATTGTCTATATGTGCCGTCATTTGTGAGATAAAATCTGCTCCGATACCATGTTAGAAAATAGACCCGCCTCTCTCTGGGCTTGGACCTCATGTGCGCAGGTGCACGTGTGTGGACTAATATAATTAGGAAGGTGGTCAACCCTCATTAAAACCATAAGCCTATAGTGATTGATTGTAGCCCACAATCCTATTTATATTAGTATATTAAGACTTCTCTAACCAATGTGGGACAAATTCACAACAGATTCATGACAGTTAATACTCTGTGCAGTTTACAGATCACACCTGCTTGCAATTTGCCTCTGAAATGTCTAAGAAGTGGTGGAAAAATCGTAATAGTCAATCTTCAGGTAACAATTCGCCGTGTAAGCTTCAGTTTACTTATAAGGATCACTCATTTGTTATCAGATCTTATATGTATATATATATATATTCTTCTACTTGACAGAAAACCCCCAAGGACAAGAAAGCAAGCCTGGTGATGCATGGGCGTGTAGACATGGTGCTTTCTCTGCTGATTAACTTTATTTCGTTTTGAAAAAAATTCCATCACGATATAACTTTCAATGTTTGTCTGCTGAACCTGCAAAGACAAATTAAGAATTTGGAAACTCATTGACACCATCACATTGCATTGCTTTCTTTCCCAACATAATAAAATATATGGCTTTATGCTCATAAGTAGATTCTATATATGCTCCTCTGCATTTGCTGAAGTTCTGTTTGCAATGAAATGCAACAGGTGATTACCGGAGTCATGAACCTGCTCAATATCCGCATCCCTCCATTTGTTAGGATTGACTTTTTCAAGATAATCATAGTTCAGGCCTTAAGTCTAGGTAAAATACCAGCTTTAGCAAAGGCGTTGTTTGAAGAGTTCTTCATCTGGTTGTTGTCTTCCTCATTGCATTTGCGGTGGACTCATCACTACCGCGTTTCTCATTGCCGATTTTACTTGTTCCCAGATAAAGGCTATGTGAACTGGACCCTCAGAATAGCAAGCGTGCATGGGAATCAAGCCCCATTGCCTTTCATCAAATCAGCTGAGGTGAACTATGAACATACACGACCCTTGCTGGACTCTATACAAGTTTGGGTAACCTTATTTTGTGTAAAAAAATTCCCATGTTGTTTGAATGATAGATCTCCTTCCCCCAAAATTCGAACATGAAGTCCGCGTTTCTACGTAGCCAGCCTCTACAACTGAAAAGGTATCTACTTTTTTTCTTTTATTTTCCAGAAACATGTTCATTGGCAGGGTTCATCTGCATAGATGCAATCCAAGTTCTATGCTGAAAGTTCAACATATACGTTTATTTTTCATACTCGTCAGGAGGTCGTCGAGGAGTACGAAACGTTTCGACATTTCTGTAAAACTGAACTTCAGTTGTGGCTGCAAATGTGCAGATGCCGAACTCAACATCCCAGTTGATTTTGAGGTGGAATACTTAAAACTTGGATCTCCCATCTGCATAATCTTCCCAATTGCCGTAAACTGCTAGTTCTCTTTCAGACACACACGGACCATTCCGAGGAAGACAAAGATGCAGTCATTCAAAGCCTTAAGGACCGGGCTATCGAGGAGCCATGTTGCGGGCAGACAACACTGATCGAGAAGGGATGCATTCTGGTCCCAAATAGTGATGTTTACGTCCATGCTATCGTGACGAACGTCGTCGAATACGAAAGCTGCGCCGGAGAAACTGAAGCTTCTTCCCTCAGCAATGGCGCAGCCAAGAGAAGAAACGAATCCATGCTTGGTGGTGGGATGTCTTGGAAGCGGACGAAAGCAAGAAAACATAGTAGTAAACCTAGAAGGTGAGATTTTTTGCCTTTGGTTCAGTCTTGTAAATATGCAGTAGAATTGAACTCTAAGCTTTTTGCCAAGTTCTTCCTCCGGTTAAGGAGAAAGCTGACAGTAGGAAGGGGCCTGAGGAAATTTTTGGTAGATGGTAAACTCAGGCCACTTGATAGGAAAAGCGGAAATATATATTATTACAATTTGAATTTATCAATAGTTTATTTATCCATACTATTTTAATTCTCACTCTTACGCCTTCATTCACAATTTGTGATGGAAATACTATACACTTGAGACGAGAAGGCTAATGGTTTGATGTGGTTTCGGAACCTTGATCATTGTTAAGTTCATTACACATTTTTTCATTGAGTTAAGTAGTACTTGATTAGGGTTTAAAAATATGTAGTCGTCGGAACTACATCGAAGCATAGAGTTTTTGACCTCATGTGTATAAGCTTTGCATTAGTGTGCTCAATTTCGATTGTCGATGGTGATAATGGCCGGAATTGTAAATATGTGTATTTTTTTTTGGGATAATCATGGTATCTGAAATCATTTTTGGTCCGACTAATTAATGAGATCCATGCAAAGCGATCCCTCCACATGAACCGGGTAAGTCTCGGGCTTTCGGCCCACGGTCGTAGCCCCACAAAATTGTTTGCACTCAGTGGGGATCGAACCAGAGACCTCATCCTTTTTTGGAGACTCCCAAGCCTCCACCATTAGGCCAACCCTATGTGTATAATTATTTAGCATATAATCATAAGTAATCATTAATGCCATTTGTATAATTTTTTATACATAAATTTGACACAATAAATTTTGATCATTTTCTGTTATCGCTATCGGGAATTTATACCATCAATGAAAAATTAATATAATAGGATAAAAGTTTAATGTTTTGATGATTTTAGGTAATTTTGTTGTCAATTTTTAAAACTCAATTAATGATTATTTGAGAAAAGGCACCACAAAATTAAAGATGACAAAGCCGCCAAAGCATGCCTGAGCATGAGTCTTTTGATCCTTGATGTGTTAGTTTCATCAACGTTGTCAGATGGTGATGACAAAATGTTATAGAATTTTTTAATACAATAAAAGCCTAAGTCAGGGCTTCGAAGAAAAAGGAAAGGGTCCTTTAAGGAGGGTCAAAATCCTAGTGTTTTTTTTCCAATACCGAACATTCCCTACCGAATAGACCTCTTATTATGCCGAAATCAATTGTGGCTGTCGGATCGAAATCCGACGGCCACGATCTGTTCACTTCTTGTGGGTTAAAATACCCGGATTGGGTTCGGCATAATAAGAGGTATATTCGGTAGGGAATGTTCGGCATTTGAAAAAAATTGCAAAATCGTAGGCACGGTTTGCAGTAGGATGATGCAGGGAGTTATGAACCAAGGCGGTTAGCGAAGCAGTAGAGGACAAGTGAAACTCACAGGGCCCAGATCCTCTTATCCCATACGCCCCCAATGCGTGCAAGATAGAGATATTATCCTCATCACGCCGGGGTGAAATGAGTTGGGCTCCCTGTGTGAATCTTGCCTGAGAACACCTCCATAGTGTAAGACGTTTGAGCTGAGCCCACACCCGAAATGAAATTCGAAATCACCAGGAACAAGCACAAATCGCGAGTCCTGTTTAAGAGGCCCACCTTTGCCATTTCATCCACCTCTTGATTGTTCCCTCGTGGAACATATTCTACCGTCGTCCTGGGGTACAATCCAAGAAGCGTAGTAATATGTTCAGAGAGTGACATTCAGAACATCCATCGAGCGGCCAAAGATCAGTTGCATGGCGTGAAGACTGTCAGAGAGAAGGATGGCGTCCCTAAGGCCAAGTGACCGCAGTAGATCCAGCTCGTAGACAACATCCCATAGCTCTGCCTCGAGGACAGAGAAGTTCCCTATGGCCATCGAGAAAGCTTGTATCCACAAACTTTGTTGGTCACACACCATGCCGCCGCATTCAACTCACAGCGGTGTCCACATGCACATAGAAAGGCGTTGCATGCAAAGTTGGTGGTGTGGAAGTGAAAGAGTGTGTTGTTTTGTCACTCTCCCTTCATTCTCGAAAGCTTTCTGTGTCCCTGCATTAAAACAATTGGGGTAAGGGTAATAAACACATAAATTAAGAGATATGCTCGAAAAATAAGAATAATCACTGACTTAAGCAGGTACCTGGCCAAGCCGCAAAACTCGAGGAGGATTCTCCAAATACTTGGGAGGAGTGTATGGCAGAAGATTCAGCCTTTCCCAACACTTCCTCCAAATCTATGCCTATTTTAGTATCATTCGGAGGAATCTTGCCACTGGAAAGTATGTCAGAAAGTGATAGGTTGCCGATAATAGATATACCCTGACTCCCCACATAAAAAACTATCACATTCAAACTTTTGGTTGGAAATTCGGCACTTAATTAGCGATTGAGTGTTTTGTCACTATTATTCACCAATACTGGATGTAGCAATACGACTGCAACATGGATTTCAATGGACGGGGTACCAATGTGGAAGGCTGCAGGTGGGACATGTTGGGATTTCTAGATGATTAGGGTGGTAAAATTCGAAAAATTTATCACCACAAATCATCAAATGATCGTCTCCATTGCTAATTATACAAACATATAATCATTTCATACATAATAATGTATAATTAAAA
>JAOYMZ010006226.1:0-22789 GCA_025802335.1 Pinguicula primuliflora | reverse complement strand
TTGGAATAGATTGAAATACTACTGCTTTGCTGTTTTGGAATAGATGGGTTTGTTGCTGTTTTGGAAAATTTCGTCTGGTTTGCTGCTGTAGATGGGTTCGTTTTTTCATTTTTTTTAAAAAAATGTTAATGCGGAACCCGGTTTCCGACCCGCGCGTCCTTCATAAAAATGAAGGACGCATCCTGGCCGTCGGATTTATATCCGACGGCCAGGATATAAATCCGGTACATAAGGATCTCATCCGACATGGGAGTACTCGGCTTTGAAAAATTTCTCCTATAATCAGTACAACAGCAAGTACAGGACACAAGATTGAAGAAGTCAACTAAAAGTAGTATGAACAACTCCCAACGCTAATCGAGTAATGGAAGCAGTCCCTAGTTATTTTTTGAACTCTGCATTTTGAACCTGGAATATTTTTTTTTCCCCAAAAAAACGAAGCCTTTCATTAATGTGAATTTATTCCAATGTATTTTGGTCGACTCCTATATTGTGCTATTTTTGGGACAAGTTAATTGACTCATCAATGCGGGTCAATTTTATTTTTAATAAAAACGGTGGATCTATCAGGGACTAGCGGCGTTACATGCATCCCCTTGAAAAATCTCATCCCTATCCAAAGAAAAATTGTATATATAATATAATATTTAATATAATAGATCTTATTTAAAATAGTTAAAATATATTACAATTTTATTATGGGTGCCGTGACAAACAATATTGTAATTGCCTTTCTCGGCGACTTCATATCGCTAGAAAAGAATTTATTGACGTTATGGAATTCCGTATCGAAATCTTTCGTGAAATGGTCATTAAAAACCTTATTAAATATGGATTGTAATAGAAACACACTTAATCTTAAGATTTCTTTTTCTTATTCATAGGTATTCATCCGCCATCAAAAATGTTCTACAAAATATTGCAACTATGCAAATGCTCTTGTAAAATGTGAAAAAACTTCTAGTCTGTAACATCATGTCCCGAATAAAAATCCTTGTTTCCTGAGTTCTTTTTATAGCCATTGGATTTTGGTTGGATGGCATCTGACGGCCTGGTAGGGGTGGGCAAATGGCGTTCGGGCCTCAGGATTTTTCCAAGGCTCGGCCGGCCCGAATCCTGAATCTCGAAAAAAAAAGTAGTTCGGGACGGGTTCAGGCCCTAAAAACAGGTCCCAAACTTAGTTCGGGACGGGATCGGAATTATCCCATTTTAAAATGGGACAGTCCCGAATCCCGAATTAAAAATAATAAAATATAAAAAAATATTTAAATATATACATAGGGTAAACTTCGTATGCTCAGTTCGTACTCAATTTTTTGTAGCATCATCTGTTTTCGAAAATTGGTCGCACCATTGGAAAGCTTATACATTGTAGATGAAAATCCTCATGCTTTGGTCCGGTTTCCGGCGACTTCGTCGCCGGAAATTTCTAAAACCCTATTTAGGACTACTTAACCCAAGGGGATTTATAACCCTCCGTTAAACGGTGATAACGTCGTCGGAATATCACCAAAACTTGAACATATTAAATTCTATGTATAAGCTTTCTAACGATGTGCCCAATTCTGTCAACGGGCAACCCTAGTGGCCGGAATTGAAAATCATGTCTAAAATCCTGTTTTTTTTACGGTTACCGGATCCTGCACCTTTAAATAATAATATTAATTTATTTTAGAGATATATGCTCTGTTCGAGAAGTAGGTCGTCCAACCCGCTTAGGCGCCGTCTATGTGTGTCCGCCTGGCCCGAATACCGCTTAAGTACTCGTTGTGGTCGCCTAAGCGGGCGCCTTTACCGCTTAAGCACTAATTTGACCCTAACCGCTCATGGACCGAACAACGCTTTCTCGAACACTTTGATATATCACATGCATTACATTTTTCCCGCCAATTTTTTTTCTCTCTGCCATGTTTACCAAGAAGAGATACACATCATACGAAATAACACTCTCACCGGAAATACGCCGCGGGCCAGATGGAGGTCCAGTAAACAAAGTTATATGAACTAGAAGAAGATTTATATGAACTACTGATGATGCAAGGAGATTTCATTTCCTTTACAGTAACTCGCAAGCTTTCAATCCTGGGCTTGAATTTTGTTTTTGTCAAGTACAAAAATGAAGGAAATGAAGAGTTGATCCTGGAGAGGCCGAATACTATATGGATTGGTCAACACAAGCTAAATATATGGCATTCCATTCTTCTGTTGGACTAACCAAATTCTTGAAGGAGTTGGTGCAAAATTAGGCACATTGTTAAAGATTTTTTTGTTTTGGCACATTGTTAAAGATTGATGAGGTAACTACAGAAAAAGTGTACCTAAATGCAGCACAACTTCAAATTAGAACTCCTCTGCATAAAAATTTGAATGGATCTCTATGGGTGGTCATAGATGGGAGAGAATATGAGCTTACAATATGTGAAGTAGAAGGAACCAGGTTCCAAATAGATGCAAATGAGGAGATGAATTTAGAGGAGAAATCTGTATCTAGTTCTGAACATGATGAGTATTCAGCGTACCAAATCTCCTGGGATGAAAACGGATATAAACAAGAAATGAAGATCTGAATGATAAGAGTTATGTCCCACTGGGCATGGAACAGTTAGAAAAAGGAGGCACCCCTGTAAAAAAAGAAAACGGATGATCGGAATATGATCACAGGTAAGTGTGATAAAGACAAAGACACAATTGTGGATATAGATGAGTTAGAAGAGGAAAATATCAGTCATGACAAAGGGATCCCCTGTACCAAATGGTAAATTCTGGGAGCCCGCTCTAATATCTTGGTGGCCATCAGAAAATATGAAAAATAAGCAAGTTGTTTTGAACAAAGAGGAAGATCAGCATTCCCTTCAAACCATCTGGACGAGTTATTGTCATTTGCTAACAGTTCTTCCTGTTTTCTGTTGGGAAAGTTTTTCTTTTCAGTGTTTTTTCACAAGATTTCATCAACATTTACATCATAAAACCCTTTCCGCCTCACTTGCATCTTTTTTTCGAGCTCATCTGCACATCTATCTGTCTATAAGCAAAGAGTCTAAATTTCAAAGACAACACAGAGTGGCATCCATTAAAGCCAAGAAAGATCTTCAAATCACTAGCCTCATAGATGACAATCTTATCACGATTCGCAACTATTTTAGTGCTGCGGAATCAAAAGCGTTTATCAGTGAGGTAGAATTAATTGATTTTGTTCATCACGGCAGTCTTGGTCCTACAAAAGATCCACAGATGGTTCTCTTACAATTAAATGTGACTTGGGTTGGTACTTCAAACCTCCAAGCTCATCTAGGGAGGGAGGCTTATGGAGGAACACCTGCTATACTAATTCAGGTCCTATAGTTTCTTTACCTGAATTAATTCCTGATATTGATAAGGTATATCATTGCTTGGCCTTGGATAATGCTACATAGCTTGAAACATTTTTGTCGAACAGAATGTCCCAAACTGGTCAGATTCAGGACAAGCCATCATAGAAGCAGCTTATACACCAAGACTCTACTTATACACCGAGACAAACCCGATCCTGGGCAAATAGACTGGAGGTTGAATCAGATGAAGGTGATTTCTCACTTACCCATAACATCTTATACGGATCAAAACAGGAGGGGCCCGATGATGGTTTATCAGAGACCCCAGCGTGGCTAAACAATGGATGCAGACCTTACATGGCCTTAACAGCTCTTTACCTTTTTTATATTGTTACCGTTGGTTTTCCATTCAGTATAAAAGAAGGATCATTGTAAAGAGGGGACACACTCTCTCTCATTTTCTGTCTTTTGATTAGTTTAATGAAGAGCATGTCCTCGTTTGTTAACTGCTGAATACACAGTCATTACAGTTACATTCACCAAACATATCACGGCTCTCATTCCGGCAGCTCCCGGATCCTCCTCGTCCTATGTCTATTGCAGCCCCGTAACTCGGGCAAGGTCTCGAGATTGTATCAACGTGGTATCGGAGCCACGAGTTACCACGGCCAACGTCGAAATGGGCGAGAACGAATCCTCCGTCATCAATTCATCCTCCGATCCCGTGTTGCAGGCGCTCGAGCATCAGTCCGTCGAAACCAAGGAGTACCCTCAGAGGCAAGAGGCTTTGGAAGCCCAGGTGGCCTCGGTGATGGTAGCTCTAAGTTTCTGACCAACCGCGCCGTTGCCGAAGACACGGCGAAGGGGATCTTGAAGACGATGCCTGGACTAGTTGCGAACAAAGACCCCGTTGACACGGTCAACCCATCTCTGGCACCACCGACCATCGGCACGTCTTGCGACACCGGACCCACAACTGCCACTACCACCCATCTACGACCAGGCCCATCAGTCCCCGACCTTTGGAACCTCCTGGCGCCGTCCAAGGACCCCATGGGCACCCTCTCCGACTGAGTGGTCAGGTGTCGGACGACACCTGCCGGCTACCACCGTTTCTCACGCGACCCAACCACCTGGACTTCCCGACGTTTTCGAGCGACGAGAACCCGAAAAGTTGGCTACTTCGATGCGCATCGTACTTCCACCACCAGCACGTCCCGCCGATAGAACGCATCGGTATGGCAACTTACTATCTGCTGGGAGAGGCCCAACATTGGTGGCACTCGGTCGACAGCCGCACCCCCGACCGCCATTGGGAAGATATCGTTTGGTACTTCCGACAGCAGTACTCCCCGCCAGGGCTGATTGAACCGGTCGCCGAACTTGCATCCCTCCGGCAACAATCCATGGTAGAGGACCTGAGTCACCGTTGGAACGAGCTATCACCCTCTGTCAAAGGCAAAATCCGGGAGAGCACCGAATTTGCCATATATCTCTAAGCCTTAGACTCGTGTATCACCGTCGAGGTACGCCTTCATTGTTCATTAAATATCTTCAATGCCACGTTTCTTGCCAGGGAAGTACAACACAAACTGGAAGTTCAGCACAACCTGTCCTTCCAATCTTCGGTCCAATACTCTCCACCGGTCAAAAATTCCCCCTGCCAGCCTATCCCCACAGTTCCCGTCACGACGTCTCAACCGGTTGGGCCCGCCCTCCATAAAATTCCACCCGCAAACCGTCATACCGACTGCCATCGCCTTACGCCAACTGAAATCGCCCAACGGCGCTCTCAGGGACTCTGTTTTAAGTGCGACGATAAATGGGCGAAGGGCCACCAATGTCGCAGTCTCTTTTGCATCGAGGTAGTTAGCGATGGCGTAGACACAGCAATGGACGAAGAAGGACCAGAGGATGGGGAAACAGTAGAAATTTCCGTGAATGCATTTTCCGGCAAAATAGGGAGTGACACTATGAAAGTCAGTGGCCTCATCGCAGGTCACCAGGTATTGATTCTACTCGATTCCGGGAGTACGCATTGTTTTTTGGATGAGTCTGTTGCAGGTGAATGGGGCTTGAGTCCCCTTGACTCCACCAGGGCCGCCGTAACGATGGCGGATGGAAACACCATCTTCAGCGCAGGATACATCGCCAATCACGACATCCAATTGGGCGGCCAATCATTCTGGATAAATCTGTATTTACTGCCACTAAAAGGCTATGGGGCCATTTTTGGAGTTAATTGGCTCAGCTCCTTGGGCCCAGTTGTTTGGGATTTCAAGGCCCAACGCATGAGTTTCTTGTGGTAGGCCCAGTCCGTAACAATATATGGATGCAACGCAACCTTATGCACCGCTTCTGTAACACTATCCACCGAACACAAGCAAGTTATCCAGAACCTTCTCCATCAATATCAATCGGTGTTCATCCAACCTGCCGGCCTGCCACCCCAATGCTCCTGCGACCACCGGATCACCCTCCGCACCGGATCAGATACCGTCAACGTTTGGCCATATCGTTACCCCCACGGGCAAAAGATGGAAATTGAAAATCAATGCCGCGACCTGCTTCAACAAGGCTGAATCCACCCGAGCACATCTCTGTTCAGCTCTCCAATACTTCTCATCCAAAAATCCAATGCTCCATGGCGTCTCTGCGTGGATTACCGTGCGCTCAACGCCCTTACCATAAAAGATTGATTCCCAATTCCGATCATCAAAGAATTATTGGAAGAATTAGGCCGCGCCAAAGTAGTCTCAAAATTGGATTTGAAATCCGGCTACCACCAAGTGCGAATATCGCCAGAATCTGTTCCTCTCACAACCTTCAGACACATCACGGGCACTTCAAATTCCTCGTAATGCCATTCGGACTCACCAACGCTTCGGCAATGTTCCAAGCACTGATGAATACCGTCTTTCAGGATTACCTCCGTAAGTTTCTACTTGTGTTTTTTGATGATATATTGGTCTACAGCTCTTCTTAGTAGGAACACATCGAGCATATGCAACTCACCTTCGATCGCCTCGCACAACATCACCTAGTTTCCAAAAGCCGTAAATGTTCGTTCACTGTCGAATAAATTGAATATCTCGGGCATATCATCTCATCCCAAGGAGTGGCAGCTGACCCTTCAAAAATCTCAGCAATGACAGAATGGCCAGTACCATCCGATCTCCGCGCACTGCGAGCCTTCCTTGACTTAACTGGGTACTACTGCCGGTTCATCAATAACTATGGCACCATCGTCGCTCCTCTCACGGCCCTCCTCAAGAAACAAGCACTCAAATGGACCCCGGAGGCGACCCAAGCCTTTGACAATCTGAAATAGGCCATGGTGACTGCTCCCGTGTTACAATTATCGGACTTCTCCAAAACCTGTCATCGAGTGCGATGCTTCCTGCATTGGCATTGGCGTCGTCCTGATGCAGGATCAGCATCCCATTACCTTTTATAGTCTCAAGCTCGGAGTTAAACATGCTCAACAACCAGCTTACGAAAAGGAGCTAATCGGGCTCTCCAAAGTAGTATTACACTGGCGTTCTTACCTTTGGGATACCTATTTTCTGGTGCGCACCGATCACCTAAATTTGAAACACTTGCTGGACCAAAAAATATCAACGAAAGCACAGCAGAGATGGTTGAGTAAGCTTCTGAGTTTTGAGTTTTTCGTAGAATTCAAGGCCGGGAAAGAAAATGTGGTGGCAGATGCAATTTCCCGAAAAGGGTCCGATGAATGATTAGAAATCAACTCCTATGCCATACCAGTTCAAGGATTGATGGAATCCGTTTGCTCAGAACTCAAATTACATTCTAAGATAGCCAAACTCCGCACCGAGCATAAAGCAACACCCGATTCGGTGCCATACAACAGGCAATCCGACCTCCTCTGGTACAAATAGCGCCTCTACATCCCACCTACCTCCCCGTTGGTGCAGCAGATCATCCTCGCATTCCACAACCTCTTCCATGAAGGCATTTTAAAGACATTGCACCGGATTCGCGCAGACTTCTACTGGCCCTCAATGAAAACTTTCGTAGCTCCTCTGATTGCAGCTTGTTTGACATGCCAACAAAACAAAAGTAGCCATCTTCAACCTGCGGGTCTCCTCCACTCGCTCCCGATTCCACAGCATACGTGGGTTGATCTTTCTATGGATTTCATCGATCACCTTCCAGCCTCCCATGGAAAAACGGTTATTTTAGTTGTTGTCGATCGTTTTAGAAAAATGGCTCATTTTCTAGCTCTTAAACATCCATATAGTGTTGTCTCTGTTGCTCAGTTGTTCTTTAAGGAAATAGTGAGACTTCACGGCATCCCGGAGATCATTGTGTGTGATAGAGACACAACCTTCACTAGCTCCATCTGGAAGGAATTATTCCATTTGGGCGGCACTGCATTACACTTTAGTCGCCTACCATCCACAGAGTGGCAGACAAATGAAGGTAGTCAACCGGATCCTGCAGGCATACCTTCATTGCTTCACCAGCGATACTCCAGGCCATTGGGAGGATTGTCTCACTTGGGCCAAATACAGCTACAACACGAGCTTCCACTCGGCACTCCAGACATCCCCCTTCGAAGTTGTTTACGGCCGAGCACCCCCGCATCTGTTAGACTACACACCTGGAGTAGCTAAATTGGAAGCTGTGGATCAGGCCCCGAAAGAGCGCCATGAGGTTCTAGCAGATTTACGTGAGAGGCTGTTAATCGCCCAGAATCACACCAACAGAGATATGATGCATGCCACTGTGATCTAGAGTTCCAGCCAGGCGATTGGGTGCTCCTCAAACTCTAACCTTATCGCCAAACATCTCTGGGATGGAAGCACACCAAAAAGCTGGTACCAATTTATTATGGGCCGTTCTACGTCGAGGAACGCATCGGTCTTGTGGCCTACCGTCTGACCCTTCCTCCGGAGATGAAGATCCACCCCGTTTTCCATATCTCCTAATTGAAGGCCTATTTCGGAGATCTATCGACTACTCTCGGACTTCCTATAACACATCAGGGTACCACTGAACCAACACCATAGGCCGTTCTGGATTATCGCCGAAGCCACAAAACGTCCCAAGTTTTGGTACATTGGACAGGATTCTCAACAGCAGAAGTCTCATGGGAAGACGAATCTCATATTCGACAGTTGTACCCCGACTTTGTCCTTCCCGACAAGGATATTTATAATGGGGTAGGAGATGATACGGATCAATACAGGAGGGGCCCGATGATGGTTTATCAGAGACGCCAGCGTGGCTAAACAATGGATGCAAACATTACATGGACTTAACGGCTCTTTACCTTTTTGATATTGTTACCGTTGGTTTTCCATTCAGTATAAAAGTAGGATCATTGTAAAGAGGGGACACACTCTCTCCCTCATTTTCTGTCTTTTGATTGGTTTAATGAAGAGCATGTCCTCGTTTGTTAACTGCTGAATACAGAGTCATTATAGTTACATTTACCAAACATATCACGGCTCCCATTCCGGTAGCTCTCGAATCCTCCTCGTCCGATGTCTATTGCGGCCCCATAACTCGGGCAAGGTCTCGGGATTGCATCACATCTCTGCAGGCTAGAACGAGACTCCACACCAAGCAATGACACCTATGAAAGATTTGGATCCTTCAGTTGCTCCATTCATTCCACAGGGATCTTTGCATTCGGGTTCAGACACAGATCATTCGTGGAGGGATTTTCGAGCATCTAACCTCCCTATATCAGAATATGACCAAGACAACAAGTGATACCAAAAATGGTACTTAGGGCAAGGAAGAAGATGAACAGAAAGAAGAATGCAAGAAGACAAAGAAAAAATCCCCACCACAAAACTTCAACCCTCGTAGAAGCCTGCGCAATGCTAAAAGCTATATAGAAGCTTACCCAAAAGAAATAAGGACTTCATCTGTTGAGGATTTTGATTTCCCAGAGCCTGATGAGGATTTTATATTTTCAGAATTGTTCTTTATCATGTAACAAGACATGTAGCTCTGTTGAGGATTTTGATTTCCCAGAGCCTGATGAGAATTTTATATTTTCAGAATTGTTCTTTATCATGTAACAAGACATGTAGCTCGATTCTGCACCTGTGCTTTTCAACCTCTAATCAATAAAACAAAAATTTGAAGAAAAAAGAAGAAGATCAGCAAGACCTGGATCGGCAAAGCATTCAGACAAATCGCTCATGTAGTAAAAATCAAGATGATACGGGAACTTCAAACCATTGTCACCTCGCACTAAACCTAAATGCTCTCACCTCTCACTAAAATTGTTTTTCAAAATTCAAACCATACTGTCGGAAATCAGTCGCATCTTGCCTTTCCCAACACCGGAGGATGGCCCGCCTCACCGGCCACTGGTTGGATTACATCTCTTACATCCAGAAATGGGAGCAAACATCGTTGGTGAGTCGCCCAAAACAAACCCAACAAAAATGTCGCCGATACTGCAAGAATCAGAAAACTCTACTTTGAAATCTACGGAGGGAGATGTCAAAACTGACAGGGTCAGTGTCGAAAACCCGCACCGGAAAGGGGGGAATCGAAAGGAGAGGTTACCTACACCTGGGAAGCCGCAGAAAAAACTTCCAGACTTCACCCAGAAGCTCCGTTCAAATGCCATCTCGTTTTTCATTTCAAATTTTCCACCAACATGGACTGAGAAAGAAATGTGGTCCTTTTTCAAGTCCCACAGGGAAGTTCGCAACATCTACGCCCCTAACAGATTACATATCAATGGGCAGCGATACAGCTTTGTCAGATTCAACCAAAACTGTAACCCAGAGGAGCTTCTTAATACTCTTAATGGTTGTCGTGTTAGAACTTGTCAGTTGCAATTCAGCATGGCTAAAGAACAAGGAGAATTACCCATGCACAGAATCACTCACTCCGGAGTACGACAAGGAGATGGCCAGCAACTGAAGAAATGGAAGCACCCATGGAAACGATGGACTACTCTCCTCACCCTGATGCTCTTTTGTGGTTAGAGTCTTGTTTGGTGGAACTGCCCGCACCGAAACTAGACCTAGCAACAATGAACAACATCCTACATCAGCAAGGCAATAAAGAAAGCACAGTGGTCAGACTCGAGGACAGTGAAATCTTGGTAAAGTTGGTCAGTGAAGAGATGAAATTAAGGCTGCTGAATGATGGTAAGACTAAAGAGCTTTTATGTGTGATTAATCTTCGTCCTTGGAAAGTGGTTAATGGCAAGCTGGTTCGTCCAATATGGCTCCGTATAAGAGGAACCCCACTTCATTGTTGGTCTGAACAATTCTTTAGATATGTTGTCTCAAAAACTGGTGAGGTTCTTCAAGTCGATGAGAAAACATCACGCAGAATAGATAATATGGCAGGATTCAAGTGTTGTCGACTTACTCTGAGCTTATACGGAAAAGGATAAGAATTAAAACAAGTACTGAGCATTTTGACATTTGCATTGAAGACGAGGCTGATCACTTTTGGTTGTACAAGCCTGTGACAAAAAAAAAGCAAGAAACTTGCAAGTCCCGACCCTATAGAATGAAGAATGGCCAGCCCTGGAGGTGAGAGATCAAAGTGTGTTGACACTGCAGGTTAATCTTTCAAGCAGCATTCAAGAGGTAGATGCTAGGTCTACTGTTGTAAAGATGTGTAGCAGAGAAGGAAGCCCTCACAGTATGTATCATGATGCTGTAGAGGCTCCACTAAATGAGGTTTCACTCTCTGATGAGGCTGGAGAAAATCTAGAGTTTATAGCCAAACAAATTTTATACTCTGTTAAACCTCATCGTGGGAATTCAGCTGCCACTTCGACTGGAACTATAACTGAACAAGAGGACCCACAGATTGAGGTCGCTGGTACTGTGTTGGAAACTCGGAAAAAAGCAAGGAATATGGAGAAGGAGATGACATCAAAGGATGAGGTAGCCTTGTTGGAAGAAGGATCTGTGGAGGTGTAAAAACGAGCGCTTGACGTGCAGCAGACATAAGATATCAGTAAGCAATCATGGAAACTAGAAACAGTAGTGAATGAGATGGATGTTGCTGCTATTTCATCACTCTCATTTTGGCCTCATTGTGGGAGAACATCTTTTCTGGAAAAATTTAATGAGATGTAGCAGAGAACTTACCACATTGGAGGTGTTACCTCAGTACTAGCAAGTAGACATCCAGTATTGGGAAGTAGACCATACGCAGCCGAAAACATACCAAAATTTGTCCAGCTAAAGAAGATACAAGATCTGCAAGACTTTGGTAACAAGAGCTCAGGGTTCGAGCTAAACTCACAGATTGATAGCCCGCCTGTTCAGCACTAAGTAAGTGAGGAAGATTCTGTGAATGCATCACCAGACCCCTTTGGATTGCAACCGTTGATTGATCTCACCCCCAATACGCTTGATCGTACAATCATGGGGGAACACTCTGTTGCAACAAAACCCTTAGTGAGTCTGAAAGAGAAAACAGGAAGGAAACCGAAGGGGAGTAAATTTGGAAACCAGATAAGGAACTCAGCTTTAGCTTTGGAGGTCAGTGGGACGAAAAAAGCAAGTGCAGTGGCTACAACTTTGGATAGCGAAAGAGATACTGATCAGGCTGTAAAAGCTTGGGAATTAGCAAAGAAACTGGGGGTGGTAGCCTCTTTTGATGCTGTAATGATTGCTCAACTTAGAGTCATGGAACAAAAGGCCAGAATACAATTTGAGGAGATGCAAAGTGATGATTGCCAGCTGCAGGAAGGAAATGTATAATCTCCTCAGGATGACAAGCTTTGAGTCCATCTTCTGTGTTATTGAGATAAATACTAGATGATATGTAGCCCATGAATGAGAAATCATGTGTTCCTAGTTAGAATAGATTAGTTTTTTTTGGAAGTTGTATGTTGTAAATACTCTTTTTATGGAATGGAATCACTTACTTACCAAAAAAGGTTGAATCACAAACAGATCCAAATGATGAGGAAGTGAATCAGAAGACCTAAAGGTCATCCTTGAGACACAACTGGCATGTGATAAGGGAAGTGTGTTGGATGAACCGTTAAAGGAGCAAAACCTAATGAAAAAGTGGTATCATGAACTCTTGACGCTACTGGAAACATGTCATAAAAATGAAGCCCGTGAAACAAATATCAATGAGAAGGAGAGAGATAATGGAAAACCAGAGGATATGTTGAGTAAGCCGAGTGAAAAGAACACATGTAGTGCAATTGAACCGCCAAGAAAGAGTAAGCAGGAAAAAAAAGACAAAACAGCAAAATGATAAATTCAGAGAAGGCTGGAATGAAATCATGGTAAAAGACAAGGCTCATACAAGCAACAGTAATCAAACAAAGGAGAGTGGCATTATCTCAAACTCAGTAACAGACTGTGGGATAATTACGTCAAACTCCAGAAATATAAAGAATGAAGCCATATCTACTCTTCAGAGAGGTAAACAACTTGGCCTAGTGATGGGGGATGATGATGAACAAATGGTAAAAACCGTAGTACAAATGGACGAATAGGACATACAAAAGCAGATGACAGTAATAAAGGAGGGAAAGAAAAGGAAAGTGAAAAGTAGTTTAAATGTAAATTCTCACACTTAATGCTCGTGAAATAGGAGAAAGGAGAAGACGAAAGATAATAAAAAGATCATACAGAAGAACATGATAGATTTTATAATCATACAAGAGGCAAAAAAGAATTACATAAGACAAAAGAACAGTGGCAAATATGTGGCGAGACGATTCCTTTGATTGGGTATATTCTAGAGCTAATGGCAATACCGGTGGGTTAGAAATTCAAGAGGATTTGTATATGGGGTAATGAAGGGTACCTGGGTGCCTAGGGACACTAGCATGCTGAGAATGTGCTAAGTCGTCTAGTAAATGTTTATGGCCCTGCAGATATAACAGACAAGAGGAATCAATGTAAAAATCTGAATGATAGTCTACTTGATAAGATGAATGGTAAGTGTTTTGTAATGGATGACTTTAATTAACGCAGTTCTGGATGTTTCAGAGCGTAAAGGCTCTGGCAGAAATACAAACATGGCTGAGATAAGAGAATTTAATGAGCTGGTGAATGGGCTGTAGTTGGTGGATCTACCAATGATTCAAAGGAAGTATATATATTATTTGTCATCCCTAAGAGAAATGAGCAAACTAGACAAGTTTTTGTTCAATGATATTTCGTTGGGACAAGACATTTGGATTCAAACAGGATTGGAAAAGAGGTGGTTGATCATTGCCCCCATCAAACTCGGTCTGGAAAATAAAAATTGGTGGTCTAAAAGCATGAAAGTGGTGGATTGCCGGTTGGAGATGGAAGAGTTCAAAGAATTTGTAGAATTCACTTGGTCAAATACTCAGGCAGCAGGCTATAAAGAGTTTATAATAAAAGAAACATTGAAGCAGCTTAGAAAAGCAATAAACCAATGGAATAAAATCTGAGTTGAAACTGGATCCTCAAAGCTGAAAATGCTGAGAAAAAAGATGTTAGAGTATTAAATGATATCTGAAAGTAATAGCAGTGAGATACCACATACATCAAGCATTTGTGAAGTTAGGGAACAAATAAGGATTCTGGAAATTCAGGAAGAAAGCATGTTAAAACAAAAATTCAAAGATATGTGGATCAAATTAGGAGATGAAAACACTGCATATTTTAGCAGAATGATGCAGTCACGGAGAAAAATGATTAACATTAATGGAATTCTCGAGAATGGAATTTGGATTGATGAGGTGAATGAAGTAAACACTGTTTTATGCAACACTTTCCGGTCATATTCACTGAAACCAATCAAAGACGACCAACTCTCAATTCAGTTATGATTCAAAGACTATTTGAATCTTCAACACAGATACTCACTGAAAGATTCACTCAGGCTAAAATCAGGGAAGCTATAGCTCGGTGTGGAAGTCAAAAAAGCCATGACCCAGATGAAATAAACATTAAATTCATAAAACAAGATCAATGCTGCTGAAGAAATCACTATCAGAGGAAGAAGAAGAGATACAAGATCACAGTCCTACTGGTAGAAAGATGTACAAGACACACTAGCAGAAAACTGGTTCACCAAACAGTGAGAGATCAAGGTTGGAAATGGTGAATTCTAGACGGATGTATGGGCTGGAAATACATGCTCATCACATAGATATCCTAGGCTATACAGGAAAACCAGAACCAAAGCATACACTATGGCACAACATGCTGTATGGGAGAGCAGTTTATGGAATTACAAATGGGATTGGAAGAGGCCCTTAAATCCTCTGGAAACAACTGAACTACATGATCTTATTTTTTTAACTACATGATCTTATCACTGTTATGTATGTTGTCCATTACAGGAAAATGCACAAGATCACTGGTTCTACAAAGGAGGCAGTCAAGGCACATATACAGCAAGACATGGATACAACAAAATAAAGAATCAACAAACAACATGCCAAGATGCAGAAATCACTCAACAATTAAAATCAACATGGAACAAGCATCTACCAGCCAAGGTATCTCAACATATATGGAGAATGAAGCAAGACCGATTGCCCAAAAAATAAAGTCTACACCGCATGAATGTCATAACAGATGTTCAATCAACAATGTGTGTGTTGTGTGATGAGCATATAGAAACCAGTGAGCACATTTCTATGATTGCCCGAAAGTTAGAGATTCTTTTGACATCTTACTATATATAAAATTGAATACGCATATGTACTTTCAGCTACAGGCACTGCGTGCTGTTAAAATTGATTATACCTATAAATAGTTCATATACAGGATACTAAATGCTTCATGTTCTGGTGGTATTCTTACGATTTTGTTGCATTTAATTTTGTTATATTTTTCAATTTAGTTAAGTAGTAGTTAATTAGAGTTTAGAAAATTTCGCCAACGAATGTCAGAACCCGGTCAGAGCATGAGATTTTTTTATCTAATGTGTATGGACTCTGTGTAGTCAATTTTGACAACGAGCGGTGCTAGTAGTCGGAATTATAAAAGAGTGTTTAATTTAATATATAGTAAGATGTAACGTAAACACTTATATTTATGCTACGGTTCTTGTGCTCAGTCCTTGCGTGCTGAGTCCGTACTCAACTTTCGTAGAACCATCCGTTTTCGAAATTGGTCGCACCATTGGAAAGCTCGTGCATTGAATTGCATATGTTCAAATTTTGGTGATATTCCGACGATGCTATCACCGTTTAACGGAGGGTTATAAATCCCCTTAGATTAAGTAGTCCGAAATAGGATTTTAAAAATTTCCGACGACGAACCGGACCAAAGCATGGGCATTTTCATCTACAATGTATAAACTTTCCAATAGTGCGACCAATTTCGAAAACGGATGATTCTACGGAAAGTTGAGTACAGACTGAGCACAGAAACCGCTCCCTTTATATTTAATATATTAAATGGTGTACAAGCCCGATACAAAATGGCCTAATATACCTAGCATTTTTGTAGAAAAACAAAATTTGTAGTAAAAAAATCATAATTTATTTCCATGTATCCGCTTCTCCTCCATCAATGTATCTAAGTGTCAACCCAATACATATAATTACCAAAAAAAAAAAACCAATACATATAATTACCCAAAAAAAAAACCAATACATATAATTACCCAAAAAAAAAACCAATACATATAATTACCCCAAAAAAAAACCAATACATATATTTTTTGACAACTCAATCCATTGCATAGTCCAAGAAAATGAATCATCTCGATGAGTTTCAAAAATGAGAATACATATTTTCGATTTAGAGAACAACTCCACCCATATTTGGACACAGTCCGCGAAGAAGAGAAATACCAAAATTTCAAGTGCATTTATTCCGACCCACTCAAAACACAAACAAGTTGAGTGGAGGTCCGGTGTAGCGTTCTCACACATCCAACAGCAACCTGCGAGGATCTTCTACCACATCTTTGATTCTTCTCAAGAAAAAAACAGCCTCTCTACCGTCGATCAATCGATGATCATATGTCAGTGCAATGTACATCATTGGCCTGGGAATTATATTTCCCTCAACAACCATGGGCCGGTTCACTATTGAATGCATGCCAAGGATTGCAGACTGCAGTTTTCAGTAAAAAGGGTTCAATAAATCAAAAGGAACCAAACATGCCCAGTAAATCCGGCTCTTAAGCAGGGTCTAGGGAGGATTGGATGTACGCAATCATAATCCCACCCCACAACAGGATGGAAAGATTGTTTGCGTGGAGAGAGTAAACAACCAAGAACAAGATAATAGGCTCAGAAGAACAAACCAAACCTGAGGTGGATTTATGATGGGAGTACTGAGAAGACTTCCATAGACACCACCATTTGATATAGTGAACGTTCCACCAGCCATCTCGTCAATGGATATAGTGCCATCAGTTGCCTTTTTAGCAAGAGCATTGATCTCCTTTTCAACCTCTGCAAAATTCATTCTCTCGGCATTGCGCAGGACGGGAACTACGAGACCCTGATGAAAAGAACACGTCACTGAGAATAAGAGACGAGAATGAACCTTCAAAATTGGTGTAAGTACAACAATCAATGTCCGAGAAACTTGTCATCTTACCTTGGGAGTACCCACAGCTATGCTGATATCCACATAGTCTCTGTATATTATGTCATCCCCATCGATAACAGCATTCACAATAGGCTGCTTCTGTAAAGCACTGATAGCAGCCTGAGACAGAAGCAAATTCAGTTGGGATGATCCATACACATATTCAAATAAGAACCTGAAACTAAATACCGACTTACTTTCACGAATCCGGACATTAGACCCAGTTTGACTCCATGTTTTTCAACAAAGGCATCCTTGTAATCAGAACGAAGTTTCATCAAATTAGTCCTGTTAGCAACAAAGTAGTGAGTTACATGTCGAATTTATATCAACAGAAAATGGGTCATGAAAGATCTAGCAAATTAATAGCTCAAAAATAGTGGGCAGTAAGTACAACAGGATGCACACTCCATGAGTTGCTATAATAATCCAAGTTTTACTCTAATGCAAGAATCTAGACGATAACCTGGCTGCCTAGTCAGACGCACACCATTCGCTACAAACAAAGCCAAATCACCTTATAAACTTACATGTCAACTTCATTAAAAGTTGTAAGCAAAGCAAATGTATTCTGTGAATCCTTCAATCTTGTGGCAACTCTTTTCCTAAGCCTTGTCATAGGCACCTGTCATCAGAGTAGTGCAAGAGGTTGTAATATGTTTCTTTTTCTGTTTTTTAACTTCATAATAACAGGAGTTACGTATATGCGAACATCTTGCACTTACACGTCTTTCCCTTTCTTTCGGAGGAAGCTGGGGTTCCACCACTGAGTGTTTAGGAGGACTTCCTTTGGGCTTCGGGATGACGGGAGTTGTTTCAGTTTTAGAAGGTTTCTCCCTTTTCTCTTCAGGAGGTGGAGATAGTGTTTGCGGGGACTTTTCTGAAAATTTCTCATCAGACGGTGCAACATGAGTCGCACCATCAGCAGATTTTGATATAATGGCAACCTTGGTGCCAGGTTCCACTGTATCTCCTTCCTTAGCAATCAACTAAGAGAGTTGGCCAAAGAACAACCAGAATCAGCTCCAAAAGGAAGGTAACTGGAAAACAAAATGAGAAATTAACCAGCGACAGCCAAAAAAGGTCACGTATATGGCGACATACCTTCTGGATAATGCCTGCTTCAGGACTATTAACATCAATAGTAACCTGCGACAGCCAAAAAATATATAAATAACTAAATAGAAACCAGCTATATAATAGAGCAGTTGAGATGCCATGCTGCATTCTTGTTAAGTTCTTACAAACATATCTCCATCCATCCTTAAAGGGGATTTTAGGCATTTTTTAATGGCGTACAACAAAAGAATGGCCTTACATCGTTATTGCAGGAAAATCGGGGTCATCATCAATTCTAAATTATATGCGTAAAAAAATGATTACCTTGTCAGTTTCAACCTGAGCAATTGGCTCATCCACTTCTACTCTATCCCCAACCTCTGCTTGAACAAACCCAAAGGAAAAGCGGAATCAATCTATTAACATTCGGTCATGATAACTTTGTGAGTCACGGACCAGGTAACAATATAGAAAACATACTTTTCAAGAATGTCGCTAACGTCCCATCACTTATAGATTCTCCCATAAAAGGAACAACAGCTTCAACAATGTCATCTTCTGCTTATGCACAATAATGAAAAGACAAGTTATGTGAAAGATCAAACGAAAACTTCTAGACATTAATTTAACTGGAAAAGAAATATACGTTCTAAGACAACCATAAGACACAGGCTTGTTAAAGTAAGCAAGATACATCAAATCCATGAACAATATACCAGTATTAGAACTGAAGGGCCTTCTAGGTATCTGCAAACTGGCATGCCGATGAGTGCCTGCAAGCATAACTTCCCTGAAAAGAGTCGAAACACTACATCTGAAGTGACAGCCTGTCAACAGTGACATATTTCCTGAATCTTTTAAAACAGAAATTTGATGTTAACAGTTATCTAGGTTCCTACTTAACCCACACACATAAGCCCAGCATACATTGTCTCACGTGAAAGGATGTAAACGATAAAGGATCAAGTAGTCGGGCATTTCCCTAACATTTTTTACTTAACCCACACGCAAAATTTGAGGAAGTTTACTGTGTTACACTTTTTAAAATGCCAGAGCAAGATCATGGAGAGAAGTAATATGAAAATCTCAATATTATAGCATGTTTTAAACAGCCACACAGTTTACATAATTCATGTACCATAAGCATTGACTCGAAACACAAGAGCTAGTAAGAATACAGAACACATCAGTACTATCTCCTAATTAATCATCTACCGTCCACAAATAGCTGCTAATAGCAAGAAACAAATGCAATACAAACTGAAAAATTAGGCATAAAGGGCATTGATAATAGAACACAAACCTGTTCTGCCGCCAAGTCACCTTGCGAACTTCAAAGAAAAGAGTGGTAATATCAATGACGTGACCATTAACAAAAGAGATTGAGCAACTTAACATTTTAAAAAACACATACCAGATACAGCTTCACAGAGTCTCCAATCAGAAGACGTTCCCTGCTGACAAACTCAAAAATCAGTAAGATAGTAAAAAGGACCAGTTAGAATGCAGTTAACTTTATAAGAGATTCATCAAGTTTTCTAGTCAGATGAACTACATTCTGTCAAACGGTAGATATTCGCATTTCAATAGTTCAAGTGCAGCTGTAACGACAATGATTGAGAAAAAAACTAACATGAGCTTTAGTCAGGGCATTGCACAAACAATAATAAACCAACTATAAATCATCGAACGGTCACACACCAATTATGGCATCCCTGAATAAGTACGCCACAAAATGTTGATTAGTATTGGAAACTCTAGAGCTAAGAGTACGCCACACATAAAAAATATTTGGTAATATATGAGGTGGACAGAAGTGCAGACTGTGGCCATAGGAATAAATATTTATCAACATATTCAAATGCAAGGATGCAGTTGCAGTTTCCATCAAACACCAAAATATGTGTGGATAGCAGTTAGACATCATCTTAGATGCATTCAAAATCAGATGTCTCAATCCTCACCGATAAATTAGTTTACTCTCAAATTATACATGCTACTCTATTCCAGGAACAAAAAAGAAAAAAACATAATTTAATCGATAAGATCTTGCACAATATGCAACCATATTACCTTTTCAGGTACAGTAGAGCATGCTCGATCTGCAGGCAATGCAGGCCTTAGCCTGCGCATTGATTTTCCATGGACCTAACACACAAAGTACAAGTGAGCTTCACGTTCAACTTTTATACAATAGTAGTTCATCAAGCAACAGGAACTCCCAAAGTCAGGTGCCACTTTAACGGGTGGACGCGACATCATACAGTTATCATATACAGACTGCGAGATATGCATACTAAATCGATACACAAAGTTTGTCCATTCAAAAGAAAATTACCAGAGCAGATATAGCACCGGAAGCGGTTTTCCGCCTTATGGCACCCAACATCAGGCCTTGGTATCGGTAACTGCATCAAATAACAAGCATTCTGACAATTATAACAAAAAAAATAAAATACAGCAAAAGATAGATACCAAGCAACCGAGTGACGGAACGGAAAAAATGTTACAAAATGACAGGGCAATATAAGGAAACGCCAGAGACTGGGACTCAGACGGATCCATAAGAAAAGCACTGCGGAAACGATGAAACAGCAGACTATACAGTAGAGAGCAGCCATTCGTACCTGGGGTTTTACGACGCGAGAAGAAAAGTCCGAAATGAGAGCGTAGAAGGAATTCGATCGATCTTGGCGAATTGCTTCTCTTTTTATGTTGACTCAATTGTGCGAATCTGTAGTTGCCAAATTTCTAAGAAACGACCGATTTTTGCTGAGAGTTGAAACGACTGATTTTTGGCCAAAATGCCGCGTTTTTTGATGTTTTTTCTCAAAAATAAAATAAGGCATATCACGGCCACAGATACATTTCCACTCTTTAAACATTCTGTCCGATATTTAATCCAACAAACAAAATTAAAAAAATACTTAAGATAATGATGTGCGGATTGACGGATTGAGTTATAACCAGATCCGACCCGCTACAGTAAACTGAATTTAAATAAAAAAATTACAAAACATCTTCAGCATGAAATACAATTTCATTAGAACAAATACTGCACCAACAATCCAGAATTGCAGCAACGATTTCCATTACAACAAATACTGCACCAACAATCCAAAATTGCAGCAACGATTTCATTACAACAAATACTGCACCAACAATTTGCCCCAAACTGCAGCAACCTATACTACCAAACTAGAGCAAAGAAATTATAAAGACCATCAAAAACAGTAGCATTCAAAACTGCAGCCAAGCAAGAATTCTTCAATATCTTGATATCGGGTCTTCTTGCAATTGATACTTAAGATTACGTCTTCGGTTAGTTTTCTCTTTTCTGCATTTTGTGATGATAGGTTTCTGACATTTTTCCCGTCTTCCTTTTTTTTAATTTAGTCAGGCGGATCGGGTTGATGAACCGGGCACAACTCGATCCACCGACCCGTGCGTCAACCCTTTAAAGAGGAGATTAAATCCTGGCAGTCGGATTCTAATCCGACGACCATAAAAAGGATCCGGCTCGTAAGCCATTTCTGTCATGCATTTAAGGTCGGGCCTCAGAAAAATTCTGGGTGTGAGTGAGGGTAAGGGAATGTGCACACACTTGGAGTGCTGGGACTCGCTTTGTCCGTCACTTCCGTATGCTTTTCTTGAGGAACACTATAGGGCACCCCTTTCTGGCATCTCCATCGCACTCATGTGCTTGTGAGCACACACAACATTGGTGCATGTGTGCGTGTGCAATGGGTGCAATGGAGGTGCTGTAAGTGGGTGTCGTATAGCATCCTTGGTTTTTCTCTATCCTCTCTGTCATGTATGCCTACGGTTCTGTTTTCGTCAAAATAAGGCATACCATATTATTATGTGCGGTTATATTTATTCCGGAAGACAAATCAGCAGCCTTCTATCAATTGCACCCCCTCCCCCCAAACAGTTTGTTTACCAGTGAAGTGGTGTTGGCGTGTCTTCCGGGATAAAGTGAGCTGCCCCTAATTGACATTAAGTGCAGTATCTTGCAGAGCGCTCGCTCCATGGATTAGAACCTGCACTTGATATCGGAACGGCCCTTTTCCACGACGAAGAAGGAGACCTACTCTGGAGTCTGGATGGGGCCATATATGACCAACTATTCTCATGCTCTGTTCTACAGTTACCTTTACCATGGGGCCTTAGTTTCTCGCTGCAGCTATTCTAGTGAGGGCAAATTGTATTGATGTCATTAACATAGATGATGAGAATGAAGAAATGAAGCCTGTTGAAACAGCCAATAGTAGCAAAGATGAATATAAACAGTCGTGATACTCGGTACTCGCTCTCCTCACACACACCTTGGATAGTGCATTCATTCCTATCATCGCAGTCGAGGTTCTCTCATTACATATAAAATGCAATTACGGGGCTGTAGTTGAGGTCTCTCACCTCGAATACTCGCTTACACGCATGTGTTACAGGGCTGCAGTAAACTAAACTCAAACATTTTCAAATGCAATTAAAAAACAAAAACAAAAATTAAAAATACAGTACAATTACTCTATTGCCCTCCGAAGCGTCTGACCGCCTTTCGGCCTGTTCCTATCCTTTGTGTCTCTTCATCTTCATACTCGCCCCTCGCTGGTGTCAGTTAATAAAAGCGCGACCATTCGTATTTTTCAAATTCCATTACTCATGCGTGTATCGCCCAACTATATGCGCTCTACACGTGTATAGTTTTGGAATGATGCACTGTATCGCGTGAATCGCGCGACCATACATTTTTTACACCTTCCAAATGAAATGACTCTCATGCCCTCCAAAGTGTATTTTCGCCTTCCGGCCTGCTCTTATACTATATGTGTCTTCTCGTTTTCATTTTCATATGCGCCCCTTCCTAAGGGCGTCATTCGATACAAGCGCGACCATACG